>JAQQZZ010122699.1:0-14430 GCA_030265115.1 Mopalia vespertina
CCCACAATGCATCCTGCTACTTGAGATACCGCTGTAGGGCAATTACAAGATTTGAAGCCTTCTAACTCAGTAGCTAATATAGCACATGCCTATGTACATGTAAATGTAGGCTATATGATGCAGTCCTGTGACAACCGTTTTTCCAACAGAAATACAATACAAACAAATCATCATAAATTGCACTTCAGGCACTCAAACTTTGCAAATTAATCATTCTGGAACAAATGAGTGAACATGAAAAGTTTTACAATGACCGATTTTGTCCAAACTGTGTCTAAAAAGCGCTTTTTACAAAGTGACGATAATTGGACACTGACCAATACTTTGTGGATGTCGATCGATCGGCGAATTTAATATCGCTATAAATCGATACATGTAACATCGTTACAGCCCTAGCAGTTACAGGACCAAGCTATTCTGTAATTATGTTGAGGACCCAGCCACTTTTCTCTTCTTTCCTATAGTTTTTTGTTTTGTGCAAAAAACTGAAAGAAAATTATTTTATGGAAATTCTTTGAAACACCCGGCGGCACAATGCCTATGCCAAAGCATCAACCAGTGCACGACTTGATGATAGGACTACTGTGTTTTAAAACAATGTCAGTTCCGCTTTTTAAATTAACTAATTAACGGCTATGCTAATTCGATTGCAAGTGCAATACACGTGGTTGTCTTTGAAAATATGCAATAAAAATTATGTTTAGGTCGAAAAACAGTTGCCTTTCCTTTTAATAATATATATGGCCATATAATTTCCCGCGGAATTATATATAACAAAAGGCTACAAAGATCAACACTTACTGGATCCACAAAATCCATGTTGAGTCCATAGCAGAGTTTCTGAACTCGAGATGTGATCTTGTCGAACATGACATGTTCCTTTCGGCCATCTGAAAAACAAATTATTAATCATCAAACAGGAATAAACAGAAATTAAATTGATATTACAATCCAAGTATTTGGAGTAACACACGGACAGCCAAAGTTTAGAGAAAGTAGCTATAAAAACGATAATCCATTATCCGTTAGGAATACAACTTTTAATACAACAGCTTACCTCTTTTCTGTACATACATCTCTGGAATATGTCAGGAAACAAAGTGCTACAGGACAGACAAGAAAACACAGCTTTCCCGTACTTAAAACGAGCGCCAAATTGCTGGCCACGTGACTACACATACGTCAGGCGCGAGCTTGTATCAACAATCTCCCCCAATCACATCTCGAGAAGTCGACGGTAAAGGGCGGGTAACAGGAGACCAGCTTTTGGCCAGGGAGTCTAAAAATAACTTTATTTTTAGACTCACTGCTTTTGACATAACAATGCAGCTTTTGGCGCCAGGAACGATTGCATTCAATGATTGATTGCAGCCAGTGTTTTAACAACCATGTTCGTCGTAGGGATAATGCGCGGCCCATGCAAATATTAACTCATGACATATGGGTAAATACTTCTTCATAGTTTGACTTTCTTTATAAAGTCGTCGGAATTATTTTGAACGGATGTGGTAGGCCTATTCAAATGTTAAATCCTTTTGCTGTTTAAATAATACCATATTTCGGAAAAGCAGCATGAATTGTTTTGGCATCTACTTAGCTTAGACCAGGGAGTCTAAATATAATTATTTTTAGACTCCCTTGCTTAGACTGACCTAACGAAACAATCGACAAGGGCCTTAAAATTGACGCTGTGACATAGGGACACAACTCGTCTTAAACCACACTATTATCTCCCTTAGACCGTGCCTGGAACACGTTATACCAGAGCCAATTGAATAATAATAATATTCTATTGGCTCTGGTTATACGGTACTCTCATCGATCTCAAGGTAATATATAGGTCGTGGTGAACACGTTTGACTGAGTTATAAAGAGAAGGCGGCACAACTCTGCCAGCCATTACGGCTCTTAAATAAGAAGCCCATGATGTGCTATAGAAAATTGAAAGGCCTGTAGGCGTGGCCAAGTTTCTTCAATGTTCTCTATGTACTATATGTCCTATGTACGATTCCGCCACCCAACAGATTTGAATAGATTTAGCGCAGCGGATTTTAACGTAAGTTACATTGTAATATGTGCATTTGTTTTCAGTCAATTTGCAGCAGTAAGAAATATGCGCGTTTAAGATGTTAAAAACTTCGTATCTTCGACCATGCTACTGACTAGGTCCGATAATTTGTTGATAACCGATACCAGTGTCCACATATATAGCGTACTTCAAACATGAGGTGTCCATTTCTACAAATTATTTTGTTTTGTGTTTTTTGGTAATTTCCGCCAATACAACGTTGCTGACAATTATCATACATGTTCCTGGCAGTATGAAGAAAATGAAAATATAATTGCCACGTGTGAACGATTATTAGTTTGAAAGAAAAATGGCTTTCAATTTTCGAAAAACTGCCCATTTAAAATATATGGGAAATTTTATCAAAAGTGGAAAATTCTCTATCTTTAAGTCATAAAAGAGAATATTCCCGTCAAACATAGGTCATCGAAATTTTACAGTATATGTAGTAGTGAATTTTGTGAACGGTTCTTCATTAAGTCGTAATTTAACCTTTTGTACGACCTATGCGTTTTTATCATCTGGCTGTATATAAGCGGCTATTAAGTCCCACACTTGACATAAGCTATTAACCCCCTGGAGAGTTGTGTGATGTTAATCAATAATCAGTTCAATTCCACAATTCACGCCTCATCAAGGACTAGTTGAGGTTATTATCACAGTTAAGCGGAGTATAATATATATTTTTCAGATTTAATTGAAACACTCAAACCATTTTGGTGGCACATATATCATGGCGGCTATAGCCTAAACGAAGTTTCGTGTGTAAATAAGTATATTTACACTATTAACTTTACACATCAAGTATGCAGGTGATTTACCTGGCTTTAGTTCTTATGATGCATTATGCGTTGAAGTAAAATTTGACAATTGACGTAAATGGTATAAAAAAAGAAGCAATTGGAAAAAGAGGTAACAGAAATTTACATAAATTTGATAAAATATATTTTTTCTGTAAGTTTCAGAAAAATATAATTGACTTTTTATTCTTCTACAGAAAGAGACGATTCTGAATACCTATAGATGTGTTTATAGTTTATAGTAGTTTGAAAGTAAAACGGCGAAATGTAAAAAAATCTGTTGCGGTTAGAGCATGCTTAAGATGGTTTTTGAAGGTTATACAAATACTAATCTTTTGCGTCCTGCTAAACGATGTTATCTTCTTTTCAATAAAACTTTGATTTAACGGTAAAATAACAGTATTTACTCAGCTTACATAGGGCTAACAATTCATTAACTTTTGTCGATCAGGCGCAACCTTTTGATATTCTGTGGATTGATTAGGTCGCTGTATCTGGTCAATTAGGAATACACAATCTAAAGTTGAGCTTCGTATCTCGTAACGGCTGATGATTCCGAGTTTCCTCGGACTTTAACGAAAAGCTGATTCAGCCTTCACACCTGCACTGCTAATCTGTCTACTCCAGCTGTGTCGGAATCGATCATAGGGCACTTTGATGTGGGTCCTTCTCTTTATAGCTCCATGGTTTTCCGTGGTTGACAAGGTGTAAGTGATTAATTGGATTAGCGTGACCTGCATGGGATAACAATATACAGTGTATTGTAATCCCATGCAGGCGTGACAGAGAAGCTTAACCTTAGAAGTCCATGGCCTCGCAATGGGCAAATAGGTGTACTGCAACAGACTATTCCAAATCTACTTTTTTTTGTTATTCGTCAAATTTTGGGCGCTCGAAATTGGAGAAATAGCTCAACGAGTCTTAATTATTTTCTAGATGGTCAGTCATAGAGGCAAGCAAATTTTTCTCTCTTCATTTATTCAAAATATATGTGTTTCTGAATATGTATTTTGTTTTTGTTTTATGCAATGTTCTCAGGCTGGACAGACAAATAATTCATCTTAGATCGTTCTAAGAATAATAAATAAATAAATAAAGAGCGAAAAAAAAAAACCCGAAAAACGAAAAAGGTACAGTTTATTGTTACTTCTATCCATTTTCTATGAGATGAATTCATTAATTTGGGGATTTTAGGTAGGCCTAATTAATACACTATGAGAAATATAAAAAAAACGCTGTATATTTCTACCTATATTCAGTATATTTACTTATTTATTCCATCCATACATCCCTCCATCCATCCAACAACACACACATCCATCCGTACATCCGTCCACGGATTGATTTATTGACTTACTTAGTTGGTGAGGTCGTGAGTTAGTTAGTTGGTAAGCTGGTGAGTTAGTTGGTGGGTTGCTGAGCTGATGGGTTGTTTTGTTTGTATTGAGTTGAGATGAGATAGTTTGCGAGCGATATGTTCTTCATCATTATTACTTAACTTATTCTTGAAAGAACAAAATTTTCCATCAGAGCAAAAGACTATAGGCCTACTCTACACACTTGATGATTTTGTTAGCGAGGCTATTTCTGAATACACCGAATTTGTACATGTGAAATAGGCCTATATACATGACAAAAACGTTAAATGTAAGCCTACAGATTATGCATCAACCTCCACAATATGAGTGCGACAATAGTATATACAGAGGAACTAATTTCTGCGGACTGGCAACTGAACACGTCAGTTGACCGTAATCGTATTTCGCACTCTCTGTCAAGTTTCGCCCTATTGTATTGGTTTTACCAGCACATAACTATACAGAAATTACCTAGCATTAGAAATTTTGTTGTTTGGGGCGGAAACACTACCATTTTCAAATAATGAAGTAATGGTGAAATGGGATGACAATTATTCCGCAATAAGATGCGAAATAGTCGATAGAACACTCCTGCAGTTTAGTGCCAATTATATCAAGAAATAAAACAATGCCGTTAAAGTATGGAAGCTGGATGAGACCCACACACAAATTCTGATTACGATTTAACTACGAACTGGAATTGTTCATAGTTCTTGTGCGAGTCCTTCGTATCCATTAAACATAGAAACCAAAGAAAACACACTTTTACATAAATAAATATACAAACAAACAAATAGGCACAGTGTTCTGCCTTCATGTGACCTCAGGGCGGCAGGACTAGTGACATTATTTCAATCAACTGAGTCAAACGCTTTCAATTTTATGGTGTGCAGGTCATAGTATACGGAACCGTTGACATTGGTACACATGCAGACCTCATATATAAGTAAATTACCCTTGAGTACGAGCTGAACCACCCCTCAATCGATCGCATCGACAAAAACGCTATATAAGGGAAGAATTCAAGAACCAATAATTATTGCCTGCAAAAAATATCTATTACCCCTGTAATTTTACAATAACGTAAAAATACTGAATTTTTAACAAAAGTGTGATTTTAAATTTTGTGGGTAAGTAAACCAAATATAAAGGACAGAACCTGAGTATATATAGGTTGTATATACAACAGTTACTTCTCATGTTCACTTTATATTTTTATTGCTTACTACCCCTTGAAAATTGGTCTGCAATGTGTCGCTTTCGGGGGATACCTGTAGAAAGCATACAACCCCTACATCGAGGAAGTGAGGCGGTCACAAATTACAAAGTTGTTATTAAATGCATATATTAAACGGTGTGTTATACTGCGGTTTGAAATGTGAATCATCTGTTTGAAATCAATATATGGACATATATAATTCGGAACAAGGTCTACTTTATTTCAACAACTTTTTGTCGCCGCCTGCATGCACTAGAGTGATCGCGCGATATCGAGCTTCTGTGTTTTGATTGAGGTTTAACACCGTACTTAACGTTATTTCACTCACATGATGGGGTGCCAAGGACAATCACAGGACACAATACAAATCGGCTTCCTGTTGTCCTTTAGTTCTGAGAGCAGGGTAACAGGAAGCTCCCTCCAACCCACCGCCAGCTTCTGCCAATCGTGTCCACTTTTGGCAACAACTTTTTTCCCTTATTAAAATGTTATTTTTTTATACTCCCGCCTTGTGTACCATTTCGAACTAACTAAAAATTTTAACATTTCACAGTAAAACACATACTAGGCACAACCATTATTTTTAATATAAATATTGTACAAATGGTGATTGTGCAAAGTTTGAAACCCGTTGTTCAATCTGGTGGTTGGTTAAAATGTTGTAGGATACGGTTTTCTGGGCCATTTTGCACTAGTTAATCTCATGTTTGCAACTTTTGAAATTTAGTTAATGTCAAACTTGTGCGACCTCACTTGAGTCAGCTTCCGCCAATTGTGGCCACGATGGCTACATTTGGCGCCATATTTTCCCACCTCAAGCTTACTGTGAAATATAAATTTTTTTAAACGAGTACCTCTGTCCCGATCTTATCCTCGGTGCAATTGTCACATTAGCAATTGTTGCTTCAAGAAATATCGCAAGAGTAAAAGTTACATGGGCAAATGCCGTCGAATCAATTTTAATCCAAAAAACTGATTTATGTTCTGCATGGTTGACCCTAAATCTTTAAACATTCATCTCGTGAGCAGTTCAGGTGGTCCGTTCGCCAAATGGTGCGACTCGATTACGCAACAGATACCTCGTGCTGTGGCATCGACCGTGAGGAGCATATATATGACAGGGAGATTTGCTGGATGATGTTTTGGTCTTCACAATCTTATGTCATGCATTAGGTCTCACATTCATGCACATATTGATTAATCGATGGTAATTAGCAAATGTGCATCGAATGGCGCTAAAATGAGAGTTAATAAGGTGACGATATTTCTTAATTTTGATAGAAATTGCGAAAATTAAGTCAATTAACGAAGACTATTAATTAAATTTAATCTATATTTCTTTGCTAAAAAAAACGTCATATCGCTTCTCCCCTTGAGCTCCCTCACTTTCAGAGCCAGTTGGACATCGCCTTTGGGGCTTGGTTAATGTTTTCATGGTTAAATTTGAGGAGGTTATCTTATCTCGCTAAAACAGAATCGGTAAAAAATAGCCGTGATTACTTTTGTTCCTAATATGATATGTGAAACGAACCAGCTCGTATCTGTGTGTGTCCTAACCGTCTGAGGCCTAAGGGCTCTCCTACTAATCGAACCAACTGCCCTGGCATACCATATTAAACTGTCTGGGGGTTGCTTTATTTCAGTTTAAATGGCCATTAAAATCTGAAAACAATATCAAACAGCATCTAACACTATATATTTAATATAGTCTATATAACTAATTAGAGCCTTGAACATGTGTGATATTGACTATGTTAATGTTGTTTAGAGTATTGTACCTGTACAATGTATTCTAAAGTACGGTCTGGGGAATCGCAAAGGCACAATTTTTCTTATGTTTATGTTTAAAGCATGGTACATGTGCCTTTGTCTTATATTACTTTTCAGAGAATTGTATTTGCAAAATGAACTTTGTATTTCTGGTTGGCAGTTGGAGGTGCTTCCTGACGAAAGTGATAGATAACGTGCCGTTGGCCTTTAGCGTGATACCAGAATCAAATAAAACAATTGTTGTTGCTGTATTGAGTCTTGCACATGTACAGTGTTTTCCATTATACTGTACAGAATGACTTTTTATGAATTTGTAAATATCGATCACACAAATCCGTATTAACATTTCATTTTACACTATGACACATCCCATGCCTTTCATCTGAGCAAACTCCACGTTTATTTCGCGTCATAAAACGTCATAAAAACAAAAACTTCTACTTTATTTGTGATTTATGTTGCAATTAAGGGAAGTTTTCATTTATGGTTCCAATTCTCTTGAATTAAATTAATAATTTGAACTGGGGTGAATTTTACGTTTGGCACAATCCGGTTCATAGCTGACTCTTATAGTAATAAAGGTGAAGGGCTTTAACGCGTTCTCTCTGATAGTGACCACGTATATAGGGTGTATTCTTTATAATTGAATAATGCTAGTTGGTATCGTTTTACACCATCCTTATAATTTTACAGAACCTATCCCCAAAGCTAAAACATTGATTAATACATGGGATAATTTTATTTAGCCAAAATAAAATCCTTTCAGCCAATTGTGGTTGACAATGACCATGTACAGAGAAATTCTAATAGGAGAATGTAAACGCTGGTTAAAGCATGTTCATGCTTTTCACGAACCAAAGTTTACTTTGCCTTTATTTTATCAACGAACTAAGGAATATATTCCACGAACTACGCATGTTAATTTGTAGATTTAGGTTGGGTTGCTAAGAAAATGATCAAGGTTAAAACATTACACAGTAACTTTATTGTGACGTAACGTCGTACACAAAAGGGTCCAGTTGATAACGCTTGAGCAGCCGGCTTTTGTAATATATATTCTTCTCTAAGGTCAAACTTAATTCCATTAATATAGACAATATACAGAGTGGCCAGCTATAATGCTGGAATGGCGGAACTACAGAAGAAGTCACGTGTATCCCAGGGCCTGTAATGGCGGAGCGATACCGATCTATCCGTTCCATTCAATGATCTATCCAGGATACCTTGGATATATGTGTATCATTCTTTAAATTCTTTAAATTGCCTCTCCATTACATGATCTGATTTGGCAATAAGTAGGCCTAACGTACAGCTCTGTTAGTATAAACTATATGCTTTATGCCTATTCCTATGATCAACCAATCAAAAACGATGCAAACAGCATTCTGTTCTCCGTCGACTTGTGTTATTGGGTCTGAGGTCAGGTTATAATGTTAACGGGATAGTGACACTACAACGTGGTCACTAAAGGCGCTTTAATTACCGTCATGAAACGGTCTGTGGAACATTAAACAAACCATAAAACTGATGTCCATGAAATAGCCTCGGGGAATAAATTGAGCAAAGTAAATCACATTAAAGAATAAAGACTGTTTTGAGTGAGAAAAGAATCGTGGTTAGGAATAACTGTGAAAGATTTCGCGAAATAAAACCTGGTACTTCGATTGGTTTGAAATGTTAGAAGTAGCGAGCTTTTTGTATTACTGTTAGCACACTGGTGTGTGCAGAAGCAGGCCTAAATCTACATCATATATATTGGCATTAAAGTGTCTTGTCGCACTTCATGTGTCTTTGTTGTTGTTCAACATATTGGACATGCCTTGAATAGTATCCAATGTGTCTTTGTTGTTGGTCAACATATTGGACATGCGTTGAATGGTATCCAATGTGTCTTTTTGTTGGTCAACATATTGGACATGCCTTGAATGGTGTCCAATGTGTCTTTGTTGTTGGTCAACATATTGAACAGCCCTTGTATGGCGTCTAATGTTTCCTTTGTTGCTAGTCAATATGTTGGACAGGGCTTGCGTAACATCCAATGTTTCTATTGTTGATGAACAGTCCTTGTATGATACCAACTGTGTCTTTGTTGTCGGTCAACATATTGGACAGAGTTTGTATGGCGTCCAATGTTTCCCTTCTTTCTGGATATGCCTGGCATATGGTGCCCAATGTTTCCCTTCTTTCTGGATATGCCTAGCATATGGTGCCCAATGTTTCCATCTTTCTGGATATGCCTAGCATATGGTGCCCAATGTTTCCCGTCTTTCTGGATATGCCTAGCATATGGTGCCCAATGTTTCTTTGTTGATTGGTCAACCTATTAGACATGGCCTTCATAGTTTCAAATGTTTCGTGCTTTATTGTCTTATGTTTGTACCGTACTGATTACCTTCACAGAAGTAAACTATTTATTCATCGGTTAGTTTGTAAGAGCTGTTGCAGTACATCTGGACTAGTTTTTTTTATTTTGGACAGAAACGATTCACGCGAATGATCAAGTTAATAGACATCATGAATATCTTTAATAGTCAATAGTCAATAAGACTGGATGTTGCTTTGTTTCAATGATATCATGCTGCTTAACGTTGGTAGAGAGTTTTAACTGTTTTGGTTTATCCGAATGGATAGTGTGTTCGGTCAGGCAAAATTATTAATGTTAATACCTATGGCGGATTGAAAAGAATTAAAACATTTAACTTCGGGTTAAAAGGGTTGTAATGTCTGATCTGAAACATTTCATGGACGTTTAAATTGTTTCAACTGTAACTAAAGACGCTAAACAAGATTCTTTTATTTCGATAAATCTGGACCGAAAGGGACAAATATATTAAAAGGGAACAAACCTCCCGTTACGCCAATCACTTACCAGATGTTAGTGAAGTAACCCATGGTAACAAGTTTACCATCCAATGACGTCATTCATCAATTAGGGTTAAACAATAACGAATAGAAGCAATAAGCTCAAATACGGTTAAACCCAAACCGGGTTAAAATTTGTTTATTCGATGAAAAAGATATATACTTTTATCTGATCGAACTACGCTTTTATTTCACCTCATGAAACAAGAAATAAAAACTGCTACTTTATTCGAGATTTATATCGCCTTTCAGTAAAGTTAGCCATAAAGGGCGTCACAATCCTGATCATAGGTGGTACAAGTAATACAGACAAAGTGCTTGTACGTTTTCTGTTTATTTATAGCCACGTACTTGTTAGCTGTCTAATTCAATAAGGCATGGACCACCAATTGCACACCGGTCTTATTGTTTTACAGAACCTGTACGGAAAGCTAAAGCATTAGTTAGAACGGACGATAATTCAATTTCACCAAACATATAAATCTTTTTAACCAGCTCTGTTTGATAACGAACATGTAAAGAGTAATTCTATTTTCTACTCCTCCACTCCACTCGGCGACTTAATATCAAATTGTTTTATCCCCATACTACTATTTGTTATAACTGGTTCTTAACTTAGTAGGTTTCAAATTTCTACATCTAATTCTATACATATTACGTTGATTATAGGACATCCCCACATATATATAGACTATGGAGGCAAGCAAAATCGTCTCTCTTCAATCATTCAATATATTAGACCATGGCTAAAATCTCTGAAAAAAACACAAACAAACAAACCCACACATCATCATATCAGTTTTTATTTGATCGCTAAAACTGTTTTTGTCTGTAAAGAAAACATGTACCAGGCTAGCAATTCCATCTTCTCTAACTATTAGGGCTTTCACCTTTTTCATTTTTTTTCTTGAAAGACATATTGAAATTGTTCAGATTGTTCTTCTGCGTCTTCTTCTTCTCATTGAATTTCGTCTAAACTAAAAAGGATATAAGTCGAGTGCTAATACGATGTAATCAAAAACTAAATGGACTCGCCACTCACTTCGAGATAATTTTTTTTAAAAGTCATTTCCCGGTATTTTGATTTTTTTTTCCTCATTTCTTAATAATATTAAAAGCTTAAAATCGGTTTAATGAATAGCTCAGGAATTTAACAGGCATATAGTACAAACCAAGCGATCAAGAGTTTGAGAAAGTTGTTTAGATCACGCCATTGGTAAGATAGATTATGCACGCAGGTCAAAAGGTCACGTGATCACTATTTTTCGACTTCCTGCTGTTAGTGTATATTGATAAACGCGGATTTACTTCATGAATACCAATCTGTTACGGCTTTTTGTCGGAGTTAAATAACTGACGCCATTTCCGGTCTAAGTTAACAAAAGTGATGTTTTCAACAGTCATGCGGATTTGTAATTAGTACCGTGGTTTAATTTTATGAAGACAAATAAAGTTTTAGAAAATTGTGCCATTTGGATAAATATATTAAAAGTTGTAAAATCACATCACAACGGTATCCTACAGCATGTAAAAGACATGCCACAACATTATTTAACCATGAACACAGATTGGGTACGGATAGCACATAAAGCAACGCATTCTTCCCGTAAACAGATGGTCGACAGTCCTATCCCACCTAGGTACAATTTTTTTGTTTATCTTTTTTTCTTCTTCTGCTAAAACGGCGGTTACATTATTATAACAAAATACAGATTTTACGTTTTAAGCTGATATTAATCTGGAACTTGAAAGCCATATAACCGTTCCGTCCAGTTATAACCTCTAGTTTAGCTTGGTTTCGGCTAATTGTAGAAATAATTATTTCACACTAACTGTATACTCGTTCATGCGTTCTTGCCCTGGACTGACAAATATGTTAACTTCTTACACTTGAAGTTAAGTACTATGATACGGCGTGTCTTGGTGCGACATAGATTTACGGAATTGGTGACCAACACAGTGGAATTATCTAAACTATTATTTGCTTCTAGTTTCACGTTTTCTCAAACAGTATTCTTACCACATAATAAAGACATTTCAAATTCTTCCAAACAAACCTAACCGTGCCGTGACTAATATTACACTCTTTCAGTACATCCGCACGAAAGTTTTGTGAAAGTAGAACTGGGTTAAATTGAAGAGATGGAGGAAGATAGAACTGGTATACCTCATATGAGGATTCGTTCACATTAACACTACACGCTGGTATATGATGGGTGAAAGGTTCATTAATGCACCTGTTATAAAGACGATATTCCACAGTGACGTTTGGATATCATATATTTTGTATAATGGAAAGGACAACCCTCGAGACATGAAGAGACGAGTGGCTTATTGTTTTCATCATTCACAAGTCATGAGTATTCCCAAACGAAATGGAATTTTAACATTCTTAAATATCCTCATTTGTTCGTGAGCTGTGTGTTTCAGTAAGTAACATATATCTATCCCTCTGGGGCATCTACATTAGGTGTATATATATAACATATATACTTTTCCCTAACGTCAAGTCTAAACCCATTAAAGACAATCTGTGTTACAGGGGTGTTTAAAGGAAACTGCCAGTGTTGTGTTACTGGAATCAATAGCCGAGTGTGAAATGCTGGCATGAAGAACTACAGGTCACGTGTGTCCAGGGATTTGTACCTTGCTTGCATTAAATTCCAAGAAACAAAATCTGATACTGTTTACAAAGGCAGGATAAGTGTAAATCTGCTAGCTGAATGTAAAAATATTTCGTTATTTTAAGTAAATATATCTCCTTCACGCAAAGATTGACTTGACAATACATTACAATTCTATTTATTTGAAAGATTCTTGTGTAGGCCTACATGTGTCAGGCGATATTACACTTTTTGCCTTAATCCATAATCCAGAATGGTTATAATTCAGATCAATCATGCAATAAGAAGGTATACACCATCGTGGCATGGGTTCGTATTTCTTCGATAGGCTGAGCTATGTTCTATCAACTGAGGTCAAGTAATACCATTTATAGCTTCATAACAGTGCAGTTTGTGTGAGAGCAACACTGAGGTAGTAAAACACTAACTACTGCCTTAAACAGACCATAAAGCTGTTCCTGGATAAACAAGCCTCTTAGAGCTTTAACTTTGTATCTGAGAAAATCAATTTCCCAGTAAGGACTGTTCCGAGATAAAAGATCGTGGTTAGGAATAATTCACAGCTAAAGCCGCCTAACTGAAAAGCGTATCGTGTTGCGATACTTTTGTTACTGACAGGCTAAAGACATACGATGTTACATCCGAATTAAGCGGTTTTAAGTGGCACCAATCTCTTCTCAAGACGCTTATTGATAGAAATGTACCAGTATGTGCTGTTCGGTTATTGTCTGAATGGTTTAACTCTCAGCCGGATGTTTTCTGTCAAATCGGGTTCTATTGTGTCTTGTAAATGTGTCTAGTGGTGTCAGACAGGGTGAAATCTTATCTCCATCCTTGTTCAATGTATATTTGCACGATTTAGACGTGTCTCTTTCTGAGACCAACATTGGGTGTAACATCGCTGGCTCTTTAATAAATCATCTAATCTATGCTGACGATATACGCCTTTTATGCCCATTTGCCAAAGGGGTTCAAACTTTGTTAAGAGTCTGTGATTCATACGCAAATTCCCATGATATTGTAAATAACTCTAAGATGTCTGGAAGCCTCGTTGCTACCTCTAAAAGCTAAAAGCACTTTGTACTACCGAGTTTGTCTTTGGGTGGTAACGTATTGAGTAATGTAAACTCTTATGTCTAGGTATTATTATATGATCTATCTGATAATGCCGACATATAGTAAGCCAGAAAAGAAAACTGTGTATACAGGCTAATATATTTTACTGAGGAAGTGTAAATTTGTACGGAAGCTGTGGAAAGGAGTTTGTTTAGTGCTTGTTCTGGAATTATGTATTGTTGTCATCTGTGGTCTACTTTTAGAAAGAAAACTATATACAGCTTACGAGTTAAGGGCAGATAAGATCAAAGATCAAATTTTGTCATTTTTTTTTCCTATTTTGACATCGTTGGACACCACAGGTTACGTCTATGTGCGATAAAAGATTGAAATGTATCAAAAAAATTGTCAAATTATGAGAAAATAAAAGGTTTACCTATTGTTTTTATCTTCTGGTTTGTTTGTTTAGCACAAAAAAACACGACTTTTACCCTCCTTTTATTCATATTAACGAGGTCTTGCTGGTTTAGAAGACTGAACTTAAGAATTCAATTTTGTTGGTTACTAGTGACTTTCTTCAACGTTTTAGAAATGGTAACCTAAAAGTGCTGTTTTCTCGAAACACGAAATTTCAGATAAGAAATATTGTACAATCGTTAAAAATGTGTATTTT
>JAQQZZ010122710.1:0-14429 GCA_030265115.1 Mopalia vespertina
ATGGGAGTGTGTTTTTCTGTTTTATGCCTATGTAAATTGTACATAGTGCACAAAATCTTTTATAAGTGCACTTCTTTGAACTCCCGATAAATTATACCGATTTGCGTCCCCACGAAGGGTGCACGGACATATTTGTAAACATTTTTAGTTCCGAGTGGTCTGGTACTCACTGTGCTTAGAAGCAACACAAAGGCCTGTTTTCGTGCTGGTGTGCATGTCTAGTGTGTTTGTTTGATTGGTGTGGTGTGTTAACTTAAGGGGTTTTTTTTCTCACTCAAACGACGGTGTCCCAATCCAAATGTGTGAAGGGAAAACCACCCTCGACGCGGCTAGCAATAATAAAAAAGACCACAGTACAGATGTATTGGCAAATTAATGCTTTGCATATGTTCTGGCTTGTTTTGAATCTTGGCACTGTGTTATCACAGTGCGGTTGACGTGTTCTTCACTCTCAGGGTTGGCAAACCTTAATCTCACTGAAGTCATAAGTACGATATAAAACTCAAATCAAATTTTAAAAAAAAGTCATACCTATATGATGATATATGTATGTCACAGCCATGTTGTATTGGTTAACTTTGTTAGATACTAACTTACAAAAAAAACACTTCATGTTTAACACTTTTTTGTGATTGTTTGTTTTTGCTTTCAATTCAAGCACATGCAAACAAATAACATTTATAATTTTTTTCCCGTCATTTAGCAGACGAAATAAAAGAAATAAAACTTCGTCCTATGTAGCTAAAATTATATGAAAACATGACTGGAAATCAAATTATGATAATGGGGCTTTTAAATACTGCTTGTGTTTTACACAAAACGACAATGGAACTACAGGATTCTATCTATTACATTATGCAAATGAAAATTTTTGTGTCTTTTAGAAAGTGGAGATTAACAGTATTTTGGGATAACACTTTCTTAGTTTGAACAGATACCAGTTCAGAAAATTTTGCAGGGTTCGATTTTCGGACGGGTTTCAACCTGCAATATTTTCTGAACTGGAATCGGTTCAAACGAAGAAAGTGTTACCCCAAAATAACGAAAATAACATATGTCTCTAGTTAAAATTACACCTGATGACCATAAACCGAAACGTTGAGACAAAATGAATTTATAATCTTTCTTCGGATTAGTTACTATATACTTTATATCGTGTATTATATTGTATTAAGAGAACTGTTAGATTATTTAAATATAAATACAGAGTACAGCAGCTCAAGATCCGGAATATTATTCTTCATACAATGCAATTTAATGCCAAATAAAATTTCATGTCTTTTATCTCTACATCGAATATCACAATATATTTGTTTTCATTTTTTTTTATCATTATTTTCTTTTTATTCCACTACTCACATGGGTACAAAAAAGGATTCATCACACATTAATGATTGACAGTATTTAACAAATGTGGTTAATTCAAGTTTTAGGTTGATTTTCTCTTTAAAATGTTATACCATAAAAAGTAAAAACTTCAGAACTACTTTTAGCGCAATGTCAATACTATATTGAGATTATTTGATTTAGTGCATTGTATGTGTGATAAAGACTTTTTATAATCATTATGTTTCAGTGTTGAAATAAAATGTCAAAGTTATATTTGTCTGTAAGCTATATCTACTCAAATAATGTGTCTGAGTACCTCTGTAAATCACAATCTACGAGTTGAATTTATGAACATAGTAGTTCCTGTAGAGGTACTTATTCAGTACTGCTGCTTTAAAATGAGATTCAAAGAAGCTTCTTAACTTAATTAGCATATTCTCAATGAATTCTTGGTTTCTATTGATTCTGATAATTTTCATATCCACTTTAGTGTAAACAATGAAGTCACAATAACTCCTGTCAGCACAATATAACTGCCCCTGGACCTGATAATAGTAGTCATGCTTATGAGAAAGACTCAGACATCCATTGTCTTCAGAAAGATACACAACAGTTGTAGGAGAGATTTGTCTATCTCTAGCAACATAGAGATGCCAGTATGCCCATGCTTGTCATACCTGTAGCTTTACAGATTCTACCAAATTGAGAACTAGACAGTCGGTGTAACCTTTCATCCTGCCACAGTTTACAGCTAGCTTGTCCTCTAGTACATTTTGCCAGCTCCAGACATTAACCCAGTGGACTGATTTCAGTAACCTGTAGATAACGTAACAAAGAGTAATGCTTCGTCTCGTTACAATAGTCATACATACATACATAAATTAATTAGTGGCGGCTACATTCCTAAGAATGATGTGCGCCATGGCTAGGTTTGTCTCATTCACACAAGTATAACGTTACCTCATACATTCTATCAAGACAATACTTTATATCAATATGTTCAAACAGGTTATATAAACAGAAAGAAGGAAGGCGGGCGAAGGGGAGAGCACACACATACTAAACATAATACAAATACTAAACAAAACATTTAAATACAATTATCTTCTAAAACAACTACAAAGGAAGTTAGCCATAACCTGGAAAACCCGAGATGCTGAATTTGGGGGGTTCAGTATAGGCAGCGTAGGATTAAAAATACCAATACCTTGAAGATAAGAATAAAAACGAAAGCGCTGTTGATTGTATACACGGCAATCGAATAAAAAATGAGTAATAGTGTCTTCTACACCACAGGTCTCGCATATGACAGACTCTATTACTTTAAAACGATGAAGGTATGATTTTACTGGAAAATGACCAGTTAAAAGTTAAAAAAATAAAACCTCAGCTTTTCGAGATGATAAATTAATATATGGGGTAACAACATCGTATAAAATTGATAAAAAATCTCCCATTGCTGGCGGTTCTACAGTAGTCATGGTCTAGACAAAATGAAAATGGGTTAGCTGGCTTAACCAGCTGCATAATGGGGATAGGTGATGATGAACGGGCAAAATTAACAGCTAAATTGGATACATAAGAGTTGTAATTTTTCTTATAGTTCTCTTGTTTAAAACATTTTTATTTTCGGGGATCAAAACGAACTGAATCCGAGTTGCTGACAGTTTCTGTTCTTCTCTTTCCAAAGTGATGTTACCCATTTTGACAGGCGACCCAGCATATCTCTTGACCTGATGAAATGTCTTTAATTTATCGGTACATGTTAATTCTGTACCGAGATTACCAGAAGATAAAAATGTTACAATGCAAAATAGAAGACATATGTGTTTGCAGTGAGCATTTGGCCCCATGCCTGCTGCAGATTCACATTGGGTTTGCCGAGTATTCCAATGTTTATCCAATAACAAGTCAATATCATAGGTCACACTTTTTACGCATTTCATCTCGACAATTTCCCCTAATGAATGTGTCGTCCTGTACAGCACTCCATCTTACATGCCGCAGAAACCTTGACTTCCACAACAGGTTATCTTTTCCAAGTGTCTTCCCGAATGGCTTCAAATACAGGTTAACAGCAGCATCAGAGAGAGATGGTATCTACAATTATACATTATTGTAGAATTAAAGTAGGTTCCAGCTCTTTCTCTGTCCCAAACTGGCTAGGCTTATTTAAAGCATGAAAGTCTATGTTTTGAGTATGTCATTTTGAGAGATTTACAAAATAGAAAAGATCATTTTTTGAAAGAGTTTGTATTCCCCTCAAACACATTATGCAGAAATACACGAATGTATATATTGCAATACTAAGACCTTTAGAGAGTGACTCACTAGTTTAATATTTAAAATATTGCATTTAGCCAATTTAGTTGATTTTTGTCTACTTCTTCATTCTACACAGTATAGTAGAAGAAAAACTATTATAAATGCACCTTGGTTCAGAATAAGAAAACACAGAGATAATCATAACATGACAATTATCTTCATTAAAACAAATGTAAATAATGATATAAGCATATTACTTTAAAAATACATGATCCATGGCAAAACATCATAGTTACGGTTATTACGTTATCGCAAACAATGGATTGATTTTAACTAACATTCAGGGCTTTGCATTAGCAACAATATAAATTGACAAATATTTAAACACAATTATGAAATATTGTTCAAAGGAAAGTTCTGAGCAAGGTTTTTTTTTATCAAATGTTATTTTACATTTATCTTTTAGCCATATAGGTGAGCAAGACATTTATTAAATTATTTCCAAAGTCAGTGATTGCACTGGCAGGTCAGGGACTCATTAAAACATGAAAACCTTGCGGTATATAAGCTTATGCAGATTATAATTATTATTCAAACCTTTGAATGTATCTAATGGTGGCAAAGTCATCTTAAACACAGGATCCAAATCTAGCGGTCGTCCAAAATCTTGGTTTCTGTCATAAGCTTCTAACCTAAAAAGTGAAATAAAAGCATTGGTTAACAAATGTATAGACGGTGTGATGTGAATTGAAATATGCCAGACTTGAATAAGGAGTGAGAAGAATTTACATGTAAGTAAGTAGGCCTGTAATGTAGATAAACTGTGAAGCAGGTCTATCACATACGCATAGCATCTAAAAGTGCCAACATTCATTTATAACTTAAAGAAATGACAAGAGAGTCATGAAAACGTCCTGATTTAACTCAGCTAGCTGGTAGAATAATGTGTGACAAGTGTGCTTGTGTCGTTAAGTGTAAACATTAAATTGCCGATAATTAAAACAAACCTTTCCACACAGTCTGCTTTTCTTCCTCAGTTCACTTCTTATCCGTTCTAATGACCAGTCAGCGTACTTATAATGCATTTTAACTTGAAAAAGCCACAAACAAAAACTTGGTGACGATAAGCGAAGCGTACAAATGATAATTACGTTACATCAACAACATACAAAGAGCCGCATCTCTCTTAGCGCCCCCTAGCGACAGTAATGTGTACGGTCCTTCATTGTAAAACTCAACCCCGTGCACGGTTTTCTTTGATTTCATAGAAACCCGAATCGGACAGGCGCAACTGGTATCCTTAACTGGTGGAGATACAATTTAAACGACCGGTTAGCACCCGATTCGAAACCGATTCACAGCAACTTATTCGGAACTTATTTGAATCTATTTCAAATATTTTGAATAGGCTTCAACTTATTCGAAACTTATTCGAAACGGATTCGACGCCGATTCAGTAACAATTGGATAATATAAGATGGGTATGAATAGCCCAGTTGTTTAAGCACTGACATACTTCAATCTGCTTATCAACCGATATAATTGACGATAATACAAGGGTTGATATATGCTTGGTGTAGTATATTGAACGACATTCATGCCTAATGTTAACTCATCCATATATGGTCGTATGTATGTAAATGTAAGGCGCCCTCTAGTGGCAACAGGAAGCCAAGTAAATGTATGAAGCTGCATACATGCGTTTGTGTTCAATCCGTAATTAGAATGGTTTAATACTCTACAATTGGTCGCTACAGACAACTGGAAGAATATGCAGCACTATAGAACGGTCTTAAATTAAAACAAAGTTTTTAAATGCATCGCCTTAATAGCCCGACATATATTGGTCAAAATAATGCTACACAGAAACGAACTTAGGCACCAAAATAAATACAGAGAACAGTATAAGATTGGGTATGGGTGTGCGTGTGTGAGGGGTGGGGCCAGGTGGTATATATGGTCAATCATGATATCTGGGAAAGTTTCAGTCCGGCTAGGATGGCTCTCAAATAAAAAAACACATATTTCATTCGAATAAATCCTAGATTAACCACGCTGCAACTTGTTAAAGCTATACCATTGAGTCACAAACCAAAGTTAAGATTTTACAAGGGTCTGTAAGTCAACGTCGTGTGATCTGCAATAGTTCGCGTAATTTACGGGTACCTCCTACACACTTTTCCTTCTTTATATGATATAATACCTAATATCTCCGCAATAGTAAAAAGCCCGATGATGTGTACCATCTTAAAATAGATGGACAGCTCGTCGGTGATAGGCTGAAATCCTAGGGTGTGATCTGATTGGTCGAGAGACTTGTCACGCGGGTGTTCTAATGGTGTTTGTAGAGCATCAAGTTGTCAGTGCTCGTGATAGTAGTTTTTTTTTTGGGGGGGGGGTATCTGGGTGATGGTGTTCGAGGAGGGGTGTGGTAGGGGATCGCAGACATGATGATGTTTATTGACTTAATGTGGCGAAGTCAGTAGCTGACGCATCACGCCAACACCTAACAACCACCAAACAGCACACTCGCCTTCTAGGCATTTGTCATATAACGGCAGGTCGTACGAGGTATCCGGCGATCCTATGTCTTTGTATGTGTGTAAGTGGGGCAACGATCGATCTTACTTGGTGCAGGTGATCGTAACGAACCGGGTCTGTGAGCATCGTTTTTACTAGCACCGAGACAAAGTCGCAGTCTTAAAGTGGAGTGTGGGAGTGGGTGTATACTTTATAGATCTGCATCTTTTCCTTTTTGATATCATGTTGTATCTCCTATTTCACCATAGTAAAACAACCCGAGGATGTGTACCATCTAAAAATAGATTGACAGATCGTCGGTGATTGGCTGAAATCCTCAGGCGTGCGATATGATTGGTCTAAAGCAGGCCCTTCGCCGTCATTCTCCTTCCTCCGCCTACATCACTATCCTTTACAAATCCATAAACCCATCCATACATTCGTACATACAAACGCACGTACATACTTACATACATACATACCGTGTGGTATTAAGAACATCATGGGCACGGTGCGAAATGGTTTTTGTCTTAACTTAACAAAAAAACAGACACAAAAACAATATTTGACATTTTTTACGCGATGTGTATGTTTTTTATTTACTGAGTTTTTCGGCGAGCGTGTCACGTTGCCGGCTTAATGGAGACGGACGAACTGGGCGGCATCGACGTTGAGGCGACGATTCGTCATGGGGTCGAAAAAGCAGACCCTGCTCGGCTCCGTAAGGCGCATGGCGTCTTCGACCGTGTTGATGTAGATGGTGGCTCCACAATCAAACTCCAGGTCGTAGATGTAGCAATCCCAACAAACGGTTTTGTTAACCATTACCTTTTGGCGGATGATGTTGGCGAAAATGCGCACGCGCGATCCGTTAAAGAGCACCACCGTAAGCGCCGGCGTCTCGTGTGACGTGGAGTCGCAAACCAACAAATAGCCATAGCGGTTGTAAGTATCTGTATTACTAGACCCGGCAGCGTCGTAAACCATCAACTTCAATATCACCAACATAATGTCGAAAAGTTTACTTTAACGAAGAAGAAAAGGAAGGGGAGGACCAGTTTAGAGACTACGCTGAATACGACAGCGAGCTGGAAGTTGGCGACGAGGAGAAAGATGTGCTGAAGAAGGAAGAACAGGGGTGATGGAGGAGGTTGATGATAGAGAGGATGCGGAGCTGCTTGAAGAATACGAGGACGAGTAAGAAGAGTCATTTATAGAAGACTCGCAGCTACTGGAACCGTCGTCAGAAGACGACGACGACTCCGATTACGAGGTCGACGACGAAGACTTAGAAGATTAGACTAAACTAGACAGTCATATAGCTTGACTAGCCTCCCCAATCAACCGCCATTTGTAATAGTGTTATGACGTGGTCGCATTCAAAGTAATACAAGACGTGCTTATAGGAGGATGATACATATTCTCAAAAGTAGTCTAACGATGAACATGGAAAAACAATACTGGAAGAAAATCATAAATATCGTTGAGCGGCAGATCGTTACTATTACGAGATTAATGGAAAACAATCGTAACGAAGCCGGGCTAGCATATACGAGTAATGCACTGTCAATTTATATTAATGATTCTCATACTCATACCTCCACGTACCGATATGTTTACCACGTTCAATCAAATTATAAACTTGGCTCCAGCGGACACGTTATACAAGGACGGCGAGAAAAAGACGGTTCCTGGTTTATTAAATACATTGCAGACACGAAGTCGATTCGGAATGGGAAGTTACGGCGAATTATTCATGATACTACAAGCTGCCGAAAACCGTTCCATGTTCGACGATTGTGATGATGAGGAGGTGCCTGAAGAAAACGAGAATCTTATAGACGAATATTCGACGTTGGAACCTCTTTCATCATCATGTCAGGATTCTGACCCCTATTACGAGGCGGACGACGAGGGCCTGGAGACGATTTGGAGCTGCCAATCGACTCTAAGACAGACTGAGGAAGAGGAAGGCGGATGTGCTGTACAGACAGAGTGGGATGGTGTCAAGAAGTAGGAAACGTGAAAATGAGATGTCCCTTCCTTAACAACGAAGCGGTCAAAGAGTAGGCCTTTCTTTTTTATTTTTGTGCGTGGGGGAAATAAAACACATCTCAAACAGCAACTATATTGCCTTTGTTGAAGTACGATTTGTTAGATTGAGGCTAACGAGCAGATGGGCGACCGTGATTGATCGGCCTCCCTCTATATCATCACAGTCTACATCATGCTTCCCTTTTATACATATATGCATCATAACGGTCACGGACCATTGCTCACACGCATACCGCACGGTCCTCTATACGGATGGTCTATCAACACCGAGGGCACATGGAGAAGTGGTCCGGCAGTACACCGCCATTGGCCAGATTACCTGCGACAAGCGTGTTGATGGTGTGCTGTTTATCATCGTAACCACGAAGGTGCATCTGATAGGAGTGTAGATGGCGGTGTTTATGTGTGGTAAATAAGGAAGAAAAAACGTATTCTGCTTTGTTTTGTGCTTTTTATTCCTGATAAAACATGCTTCGGATGTGAGCGTCGACGAAGCGCTTTTTGTTAGTCGCAGCGTCTTGAGTATAGACCTCCCTGGGTGATCATGAAGTGCCCGGACCGGTGCTGATGTCGTACGTCTTCATGAACTCGCCGAGGCCGGTGATTTTGCGAGAGTTGGCCCGAACGAAGATGTAGATATGAGGGGTTGTAGTGTTTCTTGGCACCTCGACAGTCTTACCGTTGTTAAATCTAAGGGTTGTTGTTCTTGAAAGATGTAGCGTGGGCGTACCCGATGACGTAATGCTGATGATCTACGGTGCTTGACCATCATATCGTGATAAGCAACATTCATATCTGTGTCTCTGATATGGTGTATATAGCCGCTGGTCCTATTTCAACACCTTAATCTTTCTGATGCTGCGTCTCCCGCAGATCATGAAATTGAGGTTCTTCCAAGAAACTCGGTGCGTTGGGCTGTCGTTGAGGCAGTTGTTGCAACGATAGCAAGTTGATCGGTAGTTATGGTATTGGGTAATCTTGACTTGGCTGTAGGCAGCCTGGATGTATTTGCAAACGCCCACGCTAATCTATGTCCCGCCGTTCGAAGGTTGATGACCGTCTTGCAGACGGCGTGAGCCACCTCGTGAGCTACCGTGTTGACCGTATCGCGCACCGTGTGCAAAAAAGCTATGTTGATCCAGATGGTCCCGTCTGTGTGGCACAGTCCGCTCCATTATACCATCGTTGTATTGACCCAGCGAGGATAATCCGGCCGTAGACGCCCTTGAAAAAAGGTGGCGTTGAGGTGATCGTACGTCAGATTGGCAATCTTGGCCATGTTTTGTGTCTTGAGGAACTAAGGCAAGTACGGCGAGGATTTGGAGAGCTAGTTAAGTGTGTATACAAGCGCATCCATAGTTCAGAAGCGAAATGGCGACGACGAACGTTCAACGGGCGGATACCATATACCCGCGACATGGCCATGGCGGTGACATGGCCGCCACTTGGTATAGTTTATAAAGGGCTTGACGAGACAATACAGTTCAGGTAATCAATTGGATATTGGGCAAGCATGTCTACACTTACTAGAAGACCCGCTCATGAGAAGATGTTGGCCCGCACCTTCATGAAAAAGAAGGCCGGGACGAAGCCGGTGACCGCCACTGACATCCCGAACAACTTTCTCACGAGGATATTCACTAAGCACTTCTTTATCCGTCGCTCCAACAAACACAACAAGACCGGCAAATGCGGCACCTACTTAAAACCACTGGTGATGGAGACGAGTGCGTCACATACCGACTGCTGCAAGACGCAGATCTGTTGGCACTGCGTCAGTAAGATGGTGGAGGCGAGAAGCGCATCATCTGCTTCCAGAAAGTCTATAAGATCGGGATTTTTGCAAAGGCGGTCAACGTCGTGACATGCCTTCTAGTGACCAGATCGGACATTGTGTCCACGCCGGCGGAGGCTGGATTAAAAGCAATGGAGACAGGTATACGAGGCTCTACGTAACAACACTGTTGGAATGTGCAGCTTGTGTACCATACAACGGGCAATAAGCGACTAGACGTTTGTCGCCACAGACTGCTGCATGATCTACGCCTGCATTACCCGCCTCGACACCATGACGATCAACAACGGCGTCCACTGCGTGGTATGCCAGTCAAAGTACAAGGCTAACGGAACCTTCGCCAAGGCGTTCAAGAGGCGCTAGGCCAGGATCCAGTTTAAGCTGGCGAACACACAGAAAGTCAGTAGATTCTTCTAGATCTATATTTAGAAGTCATTTTTCAGTCCATCATACGTTCGGCCAGGTCCAGAGTGATCTTCCCATACAGGGGTTGAGTCAGCTTAATCGGGAACCTGGGAAAGATGGAGCCGACGGTCATCAGCTGGTAGCCGCGGTTCCCTTGCCGTCGACGATGGCGTTGATTAACAGGGCCGCGTTCATGATGGAGTCGTCAGAGTCGAAGGCGGCCTTATCAATGGCAACCAGACAGCTGTTGAAGGTTTGTTGACCCATCTTCTGTTGGTTTTCATCGAGGAAAGCCAGTAGGTTGTCTGTAAACTTTTTTCATGTCGGTAGAGGCAGTAGAGGATCGGCTGGAAGTAGATACCGTTTTGCTTATATTGGGTTTGTAAGTAGATCGCAAGAATGAAGTTTCACCAAAAGCCGTTTGTTTTCATGATGTTGGTCGACCAAACAGAACGCTGTCTTCTTGACCTAGTCACTCTTCCGGGTTTAACGGCCATTGGTCGAGACGCAAACTACGTAGAAGTCAATGGGCGAACTCTCATTTTTAGCCGAGATTATTTATTAATAACCTCTATGCCGTCATTGCCCGATGTAAGGACATCCTGGCGAAAATGGTATTGCAACATAAAGGAAGAGGAGTGGTAGATATGTATCCGATAGTCAACGGTGATTAAAATGCTTCTGAGCAGGGAGGCAAACAAGAAACTTGCCAATATCGTCGTCAAGTCAGAAAAAAACGGCAATCGAGGCCGGGGTAAAGTTTACTACAAGCCCCGCTACCGCGGAACCCTATCAGGTCACGTCGCTCATAGTTTTTGACAAGGTGGTGAGTACCAGCGACATCAAGAAAGAGAAGCTGGTGGAGACAAACACGGGCGTCTTCTTTTACAGGACATCATCGGGTATACTCACCGCCGTCGTCGATAAGGCGAGGCCGTTAACTAACCGCGGAAGCTTTCATCATCGCGGGCCTGCTCAATGGCAGGATCTTACCTAACGACTACAGAGGGACGGACCTGCCCCGCTACGCTTACGACGTGTAGAAGCAGGCCTGATACAATGACGTCAATCTGTTCACGACCCTCATGTAGACGCTGACATCAAACACCAGTGACGCTCAGGTGGCGCTGATTGACGACCTCTTGCCTACGGATAATATCGAGTTCAACAACGGTTCCGTCTTACCCAAGCCCTACATCACCATCGGCAGTGACAACGTGGTTTTGGCGCTTGTCAAGCGATGCGATACCACCACGCGGTTGAGCACCGCCAGAGTGCACGTGTCCGAACCATTCTACAAGACGGTCATAAAGAACATCGTCCGCACCCAAACGGTGCTCGAATTTCTGGCCGAGGAAAAGGAGTTCAATTTCTGGGAAGAAATGGTGGTCGAGGTCTCTGACATCCTCGAGAACTTCGTCATCGCCACCAAACCCAAGATGTTTACCTCGCCAACACGGCATGACATATCACGCTGCCCGGCGGCTTTTGTCAGCTCAACGACCAGATAAAGATCACCGACCTGACGGAGGCTATGCTCGGGCGCAGCTTCGATTACACGATGATCTTCTGGTTAACGACACCCCCAGAGAGAAGGCGCTTGCTATAGAGTTCAACGCCCTTTTTGCAAAGACGAAGACCGGCTTACCGTACAACATAATCATGAAGATCGCGGAAAACGACGAGATGCGGACCCTGTTGGACAAGGGTAGACAGATGACTGGCAATAAGTTCCGTCTCACCGAGGTTCTGCCCGACATCGGCGAATACCCAAGTTTTCAGAGCGAGATCTTCAGGAAGGCGCTGATATTGACCAGACATGGTGTGCGTCAGATCGGTACCAATCCCATGCCGAACCGACGGATCCTGCGAACGGCGCTTCTACTCCCTCACGGTCACAACGGTTTATTATTCCCTCAACAAGTTTATTATGCTTGTCGGTAACATCTACAATACGGAGACCTACCAGATCGACGAGGAGATGACGCAAGCCCTGCTTGCAACTCATCAACTTCTCCTTTGCCTCGATGGTGACGGATACCGTAGACGTCGTACCCTTGCTGCTGTACGGGTCGAACGAGGACGAAATGGAGCACGTTTCTAATCAAGGGCCCTTCGCTTCGGAGTACCCGGATATAGCCGCTGTAATTCAGCGAGATTACGTCAAGCTGCCCAGAGATTACTTCAACGAATATATGAACACTGACATCGTTTTTAAGATATTTTAATTAAGATGTAGTAAATTACATATATTTTTTTCTTCTATTTTTATTTTCTTTATTATGCATTTTAAATCATGTAAATAGATTGAGTAGTTTTTGCTTGGAAATGATTTGTTTAATTTCACAAACCTATGTAAAGCCTTTAAGCTAGCGAAAACGGGTTAATCGCATTGCCATCACTATATAAGCAACTCTAAACTGAGTTTCGCTTAGGGAGTATTAGCCGTTCTAATGGCAATATATTGTATGATGAGAGAAACCGGGTTAATGTCATTTTGATCACCATATATGTCTCAAATATCTAAGTTTCGCTGTGTTATCGGTTACCTTTCCAGTATTATAAACATGTTTTTGCTTTTTGAATCATGTAAATATCTTAAGTAATTTTTATTTTATGAATTTTAAAATGAATATCTGATGATGAGTTTCGCTTGTGTCAAGACCTGCCCTCTCACAGTGAGGGGGTATTATTGCACCAGCTTAATGATAATCCGCTTTGCCTATATTCAGATAGTCAAAAAAAATTACATAATATTTTAATTACATGTAATATTTTGTCTATTTTTGCCTTTCTTTACGCCTTTTAAATCATGTAAATAGTCGAAGTAATTTTTATTTAATGAATTTTAAAGACTATCAGGTGACATGTCAATTACTGATAGTCAAATGTTTTAAATATTTTAATTAGGATTTAGTAAATTACATATATTATTTTTTTTTTCTATTTTTGTCTCTTCTTTATGCATTTGAAATCATGTAAATAGCTGTAGTAGTTTTTATTTGGCGATGATTTGTTTAATTTCACAATCCCATGTTAAACATACGGGACGATATTGATTCCAGGAGAAGGACACATGTTTGGTTAAGTCCGTAATATTATACAGAACAAACCCATATAATTTATTTGAAGCTTTTAGTTAGATTCGAGAAACAATTAGGTTGAAATTCACCAATCCATGTTAAATATATGGAACGAAATCTCATATTGAAAACAATCATAAGAAGATCACTATTCGCTGTACAATAACGACACCTGTCTGATTTAGTCCGTAATATTGAATATAACAATCGCATGTAACATATTTAAATCTACGGATGATATTTGAGAAAATGTGAGGGCGAGTTATTGAATTTCCTCAGAAATCCATGTTAAATACAATTAATGGGCGAAATCACATAATGAAAACAGTCATAAAAGGAACACTATTCACACCACAATAACAACACATGTCTGCTTTAGTACGTAATATTAGAAAGAACAACCCCATGTAATTTTCTTACGGCGGACATTCAACAACAACAACGAACATAACTTAGAAAGAAGACACACAGAAATTACAGGACACATTTAACGGTCCGTATCGAGACCAAAGGCATGGGCAGAATATCTGAGATCGAAATTACTGAGCTGCTGTTCGACGCTCTAAACGTAGAGTATAAAAACCTTGCTCCAACGGATATATTAGGTTCCTAGTTTCTTTTCGGTCGTCAGGTATGGATCGTTTATATAAACAACCTAGAAGCAAAGGCGAAGATATTAGCCTTAAGTCACTTACATGTCCCCCATAAGCCATATAACATTTCTAACTTTAGGAATGTAGGAGTCACAATTACTAAATCAATTAGAGTCTCAATGCATGGTATTCCGTTACATGTGTCTAATTCAGTGATAGAAGAATGGATTGATGAGTTCATAGAGCGAGAAACCCCTGTTGTATTCCATACAGTCAATAAAAAACCAGTAAACACGGCATTTAAAATACTTTACTCTGGACATAGGTACTGTTATGCAAAACAGATCAACACTCATTTACCAAGATTCGGTACATTTGATATGG
>JAQQZZ010122721.1:0-14429 GCA_030265115.1 Mopalia vespertina
CAATCCGTCGTCATATAAGTGAAATACCCTTGAGTACGACGTTAAACCCCAATCAAACAAACAAACAAACAATCGTAGACAAGTGGGTGGTTGGAGGGAGCTTCCTGTTACCCTGGTGCTTTCTGAGCTAAAGAGGAACAGGAAGTCGATATGTTTTGTGATGTCTTTGTATTGTCCTGTATTTGTCCTGTGATGTTTTGGTTTGTTGTCGGTGGTGGTTTCCTTCACCCATTGTGTTGGCACGCTGTCATGTATGGCGTTAAACCCCAATCAAACAAACAAACTTACTAAATATTATTTAAATAATTCACATTGACTGTCACAAACTTAACGAATTGTATTGATTTATTTTCTTCCAATAGTCCTTTTATTGCCTTGCCTGGACAACAGTTACCATGGAAACCGAAGAGTCTACTTTCCAGACTAACCTATTGGCTGTAGCGGGTAAGTTGCATTTCACACATGAAAACCAGAAAATGTTACAGTAACTGTAAGGCTATGACAAATAGCAGTTTGTCTTTAAAAAAATATGACCATTGATTAACTTTAGGTCTGCCTGACTATTCATTTTCTTTGGGGGATGACTCATACATTTCCCGTTATAAAATTTATTGAAAGACATCTGAAAGAAATTTGGATGCAATTAGAGGTAGGCCATACATGTATGTACTGATAGATGACGTTAAAGAACTCTAAATGGAATCTTTAGGTCAACATGGGCTTATATTTCTAAGTTTAATGTATCTCTGAAAAGGTCTTAACTGATAATTCAAGTGACAGGCAGGCCGTGGCTCAGTGATTAGCGCATGTGCTTTCTGAGCCTACTCTGATGTATCGTTCACAGGATCGAGTCTGTGTTGGCCCTCAGGTATATGAGTGAGTCACAAGATGTGGCTCCGGCAATCAATGGGGTGGTTTTTACGAGGTTTCCTCCCAGTTTTCCACCGTAATGAGGCAAGGAGAAGTGTGAAGTGGACAATCCGTCGTCATATAAGTGAAATACTCTTGAATAGGACCTTAAACCCAAATCAAACAAACAAACAAACAAACAAATCAAGTGACAGGCTATGAACAGACAATGCCAGCAGCTGTATTGTTAATGCAGTATAGACTCCATTGACAGATGCCTGGATATAATAAACTCGGGGGTGTTTGGTTATACATTTAAATTCCAAAAGTGTCTTAACTTAGCACTAGAGGAAGATTAACTTTCCAACATTATGAAAACACTTCACATCTTGGTTGTGCTAGTGTCAATTCTTGTTGTAATACACCGCCGTCATATAAGTGAAATACCCTTAAGCACGGCGAAAAATACCAATCAATCGATCAATCAACCTAATTTAAGGAAAACTGCCTTAAGCATCGGTTATTTTTGATCTATTCAGATTTAGATAAATTTGAAACATCAGAAAATTAAAGCAGCAGTTTCAGCTGTTGATGAGAAAAATGCTTTTAACTTTAAGCGAGGCGTAAAACACCAATCAATCAATCAAGCAACCAAAATTGCGGAAAACGGCTTTAGTAGCCGTTATTATCGATCTATTCAACTTGAGATGAATTTTCAACATGGAGGAAAAGGTTATCAGCAGTTTAAGTTGTTGATGAGAAAAATGCTTTTAACTTTAAGCGAGGCGTAAAACACTAATCAATCAATCAAGCAACCAAAATTGCGGAAAACGGCTTTAGTAGCCGTTATTATCGATTTATTCAACTTGAGATGAATTTTCAACATGGAGGAAAAGGTTATCAGCAGTTTAAGTTGTTGATGACAAAAATGTTTTTGACTTTATCAGGCCTGTGCTGTAATCTTTTCGGGCATAACCTCAAAATAGGTCCTCTAAAATTTTGTGAGGTAACCTAACATTTGCATTTTCCCCTGATTTGCTGATTTTTTGAATACATAAATGTGCCTTGGTGAAAATAAAGCAAAATTGCTTTAAAACACAAACTTCATTGATTATCGGATGATAACATTTGTCAAAACCAGTAGCAAAATGCAAATTTAGAAGAAGACTGAAAACAATTTGGGAAACCTATAAATAGGTCCTCCTAAATTAAGTTTGCATAACCATGGGGAAACCCCATTCTGCAGTTCTCCCCAACAGCACAGGCCTGTAAGTTGGTGTAAAACTCCAATCATACAATCAAATTGATATTTAGGTTGCTTCCAGTTGTTTGTTTGTTTGTTTGTATGGTTGAGGTTTTCCACCATACTTCAGGTTATTTCACTCATATTATAGCTTCTGGGCTTTCTGTTGAATGCTGCTTTTATTTATGTGACTTAATAACCCTTGATAAATCGTTGTCATTATACTCATAATAAAATAAGAAGTATTGTTTTCTGTTTTGTGCATCAGTTGATCAAGCACCAGAGGCTGACATTGGCAGTGATGGAGAATCCGACAGATCTGATATTGATGATCTATTTCCTAATGAAGATGTAAGATATTTTATTTAATTTTAATAATTATGAACCTAAAATTAATGTCCTTAAAATAATGAATGTCTTATTCTATTATGTATTGTCCATTTTCCTTAATTTCTTAAGAATTCTCTCCCTTTAATCAATTTCCGTTATTCTAAGAATTGTCTCCCTTCCATTGTTTTGTTGGTTAGATTTCCCAGTACATTATGTAGTACACCACAAATCAAATTTTCATTCCAAATAATTTTTACCTATCTGTCTATTAAGGGTAGTTAGTTTGGAGAATAGCAATAATGTATTAATTTAGCACTGGAGGAAGACACGCCCCATCTTATGATTGTGCTAGTATCAATATAAGCACATTGTAATATGCCAATCAATCACTCCATCTAATTAGTTTTAGACTATGTCTCTTTGAGGGGTTGAAATTTTTATGACCTATAACCTACTGACCTAAATTTTCTATTTTACATATTCATTGATTTTGCTATTTGACATTTCTTGAAGCATGTTCAATATGAAATTTACAGAACTAATCAATTGCTAATTAACATGAAGAAAATCTACAAAGTGCGTTATTGAATTTCATATTATTATGATGCAATCACCCACCAACCACCTTTATTCGTACATTTTTAGTTTTGTGACACAAATCAGTATGTGAAGTCTGAGATGGATGCTCTTGAGAGAGAACAGAACCAGGTAGACGAGAGTGCTGCCAGGCTAGAGAAACAACTGCGTCTCGTCATGGATAAAGGTAAATCTAACAAAACTCATTAGGGTGTGCGCTTACTAATCCTACTTCGATGTATTGTTCACAGGATCGAGTCCGTCTGTCGACCATCTGGTATATGAGAGAGTCACATGATGTGGCTCCAGCAGTTGCGGGGGTGGTTTTTACAAGGTTTTTTCACGGTTTTCCACTGTCATTAGGCATGGAACAGTGTGAAGTGGACAATCCGTCAACATATAAATGAAATACCCTTGAGTACGACATTAAACCCCAATCAAACAAACAAGGCTCATAACTGTCTTTATGTGGGGCCGTTATTAAGTGGTTAAAGTAATGGCCTACTTAACCTACTTCAATAAACCGTTTACGAGTTTGAATCCCTCTGTCAACCATCAGGTATATGAGTCAGTCACATGATTTGGCTCCGGCAATCGCTGGGATTTTAGTAGCAAGGAATATTATGAAAGGGACAATACTTTGTCATATAAATCAAATACTTTTGAGAGTGATGTTAAACTCGAAACAAACTAACAAATCAACTGTCTACCTTCCTGACAGATACAGACGATTCTCTACAATTGTTAGTGATAGAGTAATCAATATGACAATCATGTTGTTGGATTATGGGTTCTCAGTGTAGAAAGAGTGATTTATTAAACAATACATGTTTTATATGATTTTCTCCCTCAAGGGGAGATAATTAAAGATAAGGAGAAAACCTGAGTACAACATGGGAATTATCTCCCCTGTGTTGAGTTTGCCCTGTGGAAAATAAAAAGATCCGATCTATTTTATGTAGCTGTCTTTAATTTATAATTGAAGAACATTATTTACCGAAAGAACCCTTATATTTTACCCATAAATATATGGTTAAGTGGGTGTTGTTATTTACTCTCAAGATAGGCCACCATTATATAAGTTGAATAACCTTAGGCACTGTGTTTTAGGTTTACTAAGAAAAACAACATGAAAACAGTCAAGGTAGTAGTTTGTGAGGAAAGGCATTTCTGTCTTGCCAGACTCCTTGAGCTAAAAATGATACAAAGTTTATACCAATTTATTTTCAGTTAAATATTCAAAATTACTAGTGAGAAAATGATTTTTCAAAATTCTAATTGTGTAAATTAATTAGTTAAATTTGATCCTATAATTCAGTTGTCTAGTGGACCTGTTACCTATTCTTCCATGCTAATCTTTTATTGATAGCACTGCTGTCTTTACTTAGCATTAGAGGAAAATAAACTATCAAACATTATGGAAATGCTTCACCACTTGGTTGTGCTACTCTCAATTATTGATTGAATACACCACCACACATAAGTGAAATACCGTTAAGCATGGCCTAAAAGACCAATCAATCAATCAATCAATCAATCAGTCAACCAATTATTCGTTTATTGATGATATCCACCCCTGGAAAATCGTGCAACCATATAAACATAGTCCAAGTGAAACCCCATGTCTTCGGGACAGATTTGGAAAATAATATATGAGTCTTATGAAGGATATGCAGAGAAATCTGTGGTCTTACATTTTGTGGTTATGAGAAATTAAACATTTTTTCCAGGAATAGCAATATCTGGGACTTCACATTTTCTATTCCTCATCATAAAGTAACAGGTGAAAAAGCAATGAAAAATACTTGATACATAATTATAAAATTATATTCCTCAGCTTTCCGAGGTGACTATCTCCATCATCGTGGAGTAACTGGTCTTTGAAAAAAATGCTTTCTCACAATTAACCCAGACGTTCAGAAAGACCTTGATATAGCTGTAACTAAGTATAGCCTCCAATGTGAAAGATTGTTATTATTATTATTATTAAATATATTATTATTATAATGCAAGGTTAACAAATCTTTTTATAAATAAAATAAGGTTAACTTATTTCTATAATTTTAAGAAAAATGTATATGTTTTTGTTTTAACAGGAAAGAAATCTGAGGAAGAACAGTTGATGCAGGAATGGTTCTTATTGGTCAACAAGAAGAATGCTCTGATTAGAAGGCAGATGCAGCTTAATATTCTGTAAGTTATCCTAAATCATTTTAATAGAACTTTGCTTGGCACTAAGGAAGGAGCTTCCTGTTAGCTAATGAGTCAAATAAGCGTAAGTGTTACTTTAAACCCCAATCAAACATGAAACAATGTCCACACCTACCTACCCGGAGTTTTTTTGGAGTATTTTGTACACATTGTTTATGTTGAATATACTAAAATGACATTAAAATACACACAAAAATTCAAATTCAATATTATGCACTAACACAAAAATAAACATAATGGTGAGAAAATACTACTTAAATATAATTTTCTTACAGATAAATTTCTTTTAGGGTAGGCAGGTATGTTGTACTTATAATAACAGTGATGCAGACTATTTTAACAGTGGATACATACATAATTTCAATCAAAAGTGGAATTCATGAAAGTGTATTTGTATATCTAAAGATCAAAGTATGGCGTTAAACTCCGATCAAACAAACAAAACAAATCAAATATTATAAAATCCTTTCTTGTGTAAATGATCCGTATCTGCCATCGTCATCGAAGTGAAATACCCTTTCAATCAGGTTGTCTCTAGTGCTGGACAAATTTCCATGAAAAGGCCACAGAGTGTGTAATTGTGGGTTACTGAGAATTACCTCCCTTACATGTAGATAAATGTTGTTTTTCAGGTATACCGTATTGTAAAACAATTTATATATATTTGTGTTTCATCTTATTTATTGTAAAGAACTTCAGGAGGATATTTATTGAGATTGTGCCACAAATTTTTTAAAATATTTTTCAAAATACATAATATGTACATTGGATTACCACAAGTTCAAGATCTCCAGCAAACCTCAGGTACATGAAATATTCAAGGGAGGGTGGGGCACAGGCAATCCCTAGGGCAGATTAATGAGGTTCCCCCTCAGTTTTCCCTACGCTAAGATCAATTTGTGGAACAATACCCAGACTGTTAGCTGCTTGTCTTGTTTGACTAATTTTGACAAAATTTTCTCTTTAAATGTGTGGCAGTGAAGTTGTTACATGTATCACATAACAGCACATGTGAATTATTAAACACATACTATATGAAACAGAAAACAATTTTGGGGGCATATTATAGTTGACACTGTCTATTGATATACAAAACTAATAATATATTTTGTTCATATTCTATTGATAACACTTATGTAAATTCATACAATTGTGTTTAATACGATTTCATTATTGCAAATTTTGGAAAGATAATGGCCGATATAATGTTTATTTGTGTTTTCTGCTAGAGCTGTCAACAGGTCATGCTTGAGAGATTTGCACACTAGCAAGTGATCTGTCATATACATTATAACATAGTATTATTATACATGTAATAATAATATAACTGGATATCGTGTTTCTTAGGTGAATAGTCTTTGAATAGTGAGTCTGCTATCTTTTAAACTAATTTGAACTGAAAATGCATCTGAAATAAACTAATTTGAACTGAAAATGCATCTGAAATATTAGGCTCAAAGACAGTTTTTCTTTTTTGAGTTTTGAGTTTCTAGAAAATATTTCTCAGTTCCTATCACAAATTTTATGGCAGTTGTAACTTTATAGTAATATTTGTTTGGGCATAGAATATTTTGGGCGCTACTAAATTGACTGGGGAAACTCTCAGTTTTGACTATGTAATTACTTCTCAGTGAAAATCATGGTTTTGAAAAAGACACCGCTTGAATCTTTTGATCAAGTGAAGAAATTTGTCATTTTTGCTACATCATAGTTCCAATAGAATGAAGCGTGATGATTTTCAATGTTGAGTTTTACATTGATTGCTGCTTATTGAAGCTGGTGTGAAATGCTTGTATTGACAGAACAGATATTGGCTCTAATCCGTCCAGGAAACCTCGGCCAGTCTGAAGAACTGGTGTGTTTGTCCGGTAACCAGTGATAATCCTAACATAATCTTCTTGATAAACAGACAGACTGTCAACTGAAGAGGTCTACAGTCTTCAAACACCACAGGGCCATCATCAAATACACACAACCACACTCAGTCTTCCCTCTGTCTACTCCAAACCCCTCATGTTTTTTAACCTTTACAATACTCTTTTGGCAATTCAATGAATGGAGCGATACTGTTCTCATTGTACAGCGTCTAATTATGAAAAGAAATGGCGAAAAAAGCAAAAAGAGTTTGTTTGAGGTCTGGGCAACGAGGAGTTTTTCCCACATATTTGTGTATAATACATTGGGCACACAATTCTCTGTTTATATGCTGTAACTCTGCCATTGTTATGGTCTGTTCAGAATGACCCAATGTGTGAAGTGCAGTGTGGGGGATGACACTAAATCTCACAATAGCAAAGACAACACATAGGATTCAAAAGATTCTGGTTTGATAGATTTCCCATATCCCATATACCAAAGATGGTTCGCAGAAGAGCATATTGGTGTACCTCTACCACACATCTGACTTTATTCCATTGATAACTATTTCTTGGCAAATTGTGTGAACGCAACCACAACAAAACTGTCTGTTATTGGCCTGGTACACCCGGACCTTTCAGAAAGCAATTTGACCTTAGAGGAAAGGTCATCAGACAGACATTATTGGAAGAGGAACATTTCTTCCTCCACATGTGGAGAGTTTCCCAGGCAAGCTGAGGTCAGCCATCGAGGCCAACCTCAAAATTGTTCAACACTTGGCCAATTTCTATCAACTGTGAAGAAGCAGCCACACTGTCGAAGAAAAACAATATCTTTTGAGGAAATATGAAACAAGCCATTGATTTTCTTACTGGTTGACACATCTTCTATCTGGTCGATTTGACATAGGGCTGTAGGGCCATCAATAAACAGAAAGATTTAATGAGCCAAGAAAGTTCAATACTAAAAGAGAAATCATTTGAAGGAAATATTCTATTATTTCTTTGAACCATATGAGAGAAAAAAACCCCAAAGATTGAAAACTAACAGTTTTTAATACGTGTTTAGAGTTTTAACTGCTGTTCAAATTTTTAAATTTTGTCATTTTTTATTAGGTTAACATTAAATAAGTTTGATTGGTTGTTTAAACTGATGTTTCTCTGTTTTATGTTTAAGCCGTAGAAGTTATTGTAGAAGAAAATGGTTCTTACAAACCCTTTGTTTCATAATACTTCATGGTTTTGACATAAAGTATGGTAATCTAATCTGTTGATTAGGCAATAAGATGTCAGCTGCAGAATTCTAGAGACTTCCTGAATGAAAATTCGGCTAAAGTTTGCTTTTGACATATTAACATCATTGAACATGGTGATTCACTTCCTTATTCAAGAACTGGGGCAGGCAGGTAGAGAGAGCTTCCTGTTGCCGTTGTGCTCTCATAGCTAAGGGGCAACACAAACCTGATCTGTTTGTTGTGTTAATGTATAACGTCGTGTGATTGTCTTTGTTTATTGCCAGTGGTGTCAGGTGTGGTCTCCTTCACACATTGGACTGGCATGGGTCTAAATGGTGAAACCCGAATGAAACAAACAAACAATCAATAACTGAGATGTGAACCATTATGCCAACGCGTTTGTTTTAACTTTTTACTTATGTGATCTAACCAGGTAATAACCATGAATTGAAAATGCATTTGTATCTTAAAATGCATTTTTGTTTTAAAACTTAAATTACTTAATCTTAAAATGCTAAAATGGAATTCTTTTTAAATAACTCGGGTTAAAAATCATTCTGACAATACCTTTGTTTTTAACCACTTGAAGATTAAAGTTAGCCCTTCTAACGTCATCATGCGTGTGAAAATAACCTTAAGTACGGCGTTAAACCCCACTCAAACTGACCATGACTTTGTGTTCTATGACTTGCAGTGAAAACCATTCTAATGGGGTATTTGTTTGTATAAATTTGTAATGAAAACCGTTATGATAGTACATTTTGACGTATAAACTTTTCGTGAATAAAGTTCTGATACTGTATTTGCTTTTGATAACTTAGAGGAAAAACTATTCTGATATGACGTTTGCTTTTTGATATTGGACTAAAAAAAAATTGATTATGTATGTGTGTCAATGAATATGTCCCAGTTTTTTTTGTAATCCTTCCGAAACAAGAGATATAGAAAGTAAAATGAGAAATCAGCAATTGAAAAGGTTTCCTGAGAGATGCATACATCAAAGTTTTAGACCATTTTTTTTTTTTAATAAAGATCTCTTGAAAATGAGAAATGGTAGACTTGTATGGGAGCAGACAGTTAGTATTATTACAGATGATTTATTAAGAATTATTTGAGAAGGGGATATATATATTTCACCAAGACTTCAAGAAGTGCTCAGAGTATAATTAATCATTGAGAGTTTAGCACCATTATTTTTGTAAAAAAAAAAAATTACAATAGAGAAAACGAATAGAAAACAATGGGGCAAGTGCATGAAATATTAGAAAAAATGTCCAAAATGACAATATACTGGTTGCAATTGTGCTAGTTAAAGCTTTTTTTCCTAAAAAAAATGTTTTTGGTGTCTTTTGGAACTCAATTTGTGAGTACACTTTTTTGCAAAATTTGTATACAATCGAGCACATGAGTAAATGTTTTCTACTGGAACTTACCTTGGGGTTTCCTTCACTCATTGGCTGGCAAGACATCATATGAGTGAAATAACCTGAAGTACGAAGTTAAACCCCAATCAAGAAATAAATACTAAATAGATTAATAATCAAATTTTAAGAACTGTTATAATTGTGATGTTCTTCTGGACTAGTAGTCAAAAGGTTTTGTTATGTCTGTTTTTGACATTTTGCGATAACTGCACAGTTTTTTTTATTGGTTACTTCCTTGTTTTGAACTACCTGGAAAGAAGGGTAGTGCTTGGATATTATTTAATTACTCAAGAGAACAAATAGAGGTTATACAATGATTTCCACTGAATAATTTGACATAGTAGCCCAAAGTCACAACTCCGAGAAACAACAAGATACAGTCTCAGTTTCTTTATTTGGGTTTTCAGGCCTGTTCTGTTGTCTTTTCCGGCATAACCTTAAAGTCGGTCCTCTTAAATTTTGTGAGATAACCTTACATTTGCATTTACTGTAGCTTTGCTGATTTTGTAAAAACGAAGATGTGCATGAATGAAAAATAAGGCAAAATTGCTTTGTAAAACTTACTTCATTGATGATCAGATTAGCAAAACATGTCAAAATTCTGTAGCAAAATGCAAATTTAGGCAAACTCTGCAAACAGTTTGGGAAACCTTTAAATCAGTCATCCTAAAATATGTTTGCATAACCATGGGAAGACCTCATTTGGTCAGTTCTTCCCAACTGCCAAGGCCAGGGTTTACTAAGCCATCATTAAGAATTATTCCTGATGATGATTTAATAAACCAAAATATAGAAACTTAATATGTGTATCTCTTGTTGTTTCTTGGAGTTGTGACTTTGGTCTACTGTGTCAAATAGAGCATCTCTACCTGGATTTAACTTGGGTCTTTTAGGCTCACAGGGTCAATGCTATTGATTCAAGTGTATCAAATAATCTCTTATTATACATCAAAAGCTTTCGATCATGCAGTTTCAAAAACATATTTGTTGTAAAAACAAATCCTGGATAATGCATGTTTTAAAATTAGTTTATACACCTTAAGTGTTGCTGGCAATTTATTAAGATATTGAGATCCGGAAACCATGAAGTGTGAAGATTGCTCAGAATGGTTTGATTGTATCCACAGTTGGGATTATTGTAAAGGATTAGTGTTGGGGATTAAGGAAGGAGGGTAAGATTAAAGGCACGTGCGGGTGGGGCACATTTTAATTGACTCCGCCGGATTTACCACAGTCCCGGGGGTCATATGAAGGCAGAGTGGTTAAGCCTCGATTGAAATGTTACTAGTGGTGGAAATTTTTACGAGCGGCTGCCCTGGACAAAGGTGTAATGGCTGTGGGGATAGGAGAGAGAGAGAGTGGCAAGCTGGGTTAATCCCGTCTTAACTCGCAGCGACACACGAGAGAGACAGCCGCAGCCCCTGAGTAGTTTGTCGCTACCAGGTTATGCCTCTGACATCTTTCTCGAAAATCTGTCACACAGCACTTTACTGAGACAGTTTTCACCCTGAGGCCAGATAAGCAGAATCTTGGACAAAATGCTACATAAGTGCCTCAACTGGCTTTATAGACAGCAGCTAAAACAGACTTATAACACTAACTACATCACTTCCCTTCCGCGTTCGCATAGTTCACCTTTCTCTTTCATAACTTTCTACTGCATGCTCTGATCAATATAGCGTGCTTGAAAATCTCTTGCATATAAAATAAAAGGGCTGTTTTATAAGTGTTGTGTAACAGGTACTGATATAATAATAACTAAAAACATGAAAAGTCAGTTTGTACAAATTTGGTATTTATTTTAGAAATGTGATGCGATAACTTTTCATTATCCTACTTTTAGATATGTGTAAAGTTGACATACATGCACTGGTGTTAGTGTTTGTTCAAAGCTATTATTAAAGCTCCCTGCCTGTTAAGTCAGTACTGCTTTTACACTCGAAATAAGCTGATTTTTAATAGCCCGGATTTGAGTTCCTATGATGAGCTGATTTGTATAAAGCTTTGGAGAAGAATAGCTGTGTGAGTATTACAGGACAAGCTAAGACGAGTTGTGAAAAACAGCTGATCCTTCACTATAGAAATAAGGGGCATTTATCCCATGCCAAATCCGATTGCGCGGCCTCTATCTCATTGAGAGACAGGAAAAATAACTCTCAAAATTTAACCCTCAATCCTGCTACTTACAATAAATTGCCTGACCTTAATTCTAAAGAAAATCTTATTTTATCACAACTTAGTGTAAACTTATTAGAGAGATTGTTAGTTGTGCAGTCAGAACTCTTCTAGTAAAGACGTCGTTCAGTTGTCAGACATTTTAGACTGTGTGTTGTTGTTGTTTGTATTCACATGGCGATTTGATACATTTTATGGGATTTTACTATGTATTCTGCATAAAATATTCATGGAAATTTTACCTTTACTTGTGGTCTGAGAGCTTTAATCCGCATAATAAAATAAGGTAATTATTTATGTGTTAGACAAAGTTTTTTGTGGAAATTAATGTTTAGAGTTCTGTTCGCGAAAAACAACGTCATATGAGTGAAATAACCTAAAGTACAGCGTTCAACTCCTATCATCAAACAAACAAACCATTCACTGAAAATGTTAATTGTTTAGTCTACAAACCTTCTCTATCATGGCATTAGGTTATGGATATTCCTGGTAATATTATGCTTGATGTTACAAATAGAAAAATAATTATGAAGATTGAAAACGTTAACCAGCCATTCATTGGAATTGTCTCTCAAACTCTTTTATTTAAGTTCAATGTCAATCATCATGGAATTTTGTGTTAGTGTTTTACTCCATTATACCACATGTGAATCTCTGACTAAGTGCATGGTTTTACTCCATTATACCACATGTGAATCTCTGACTAAGTGCAATTTTGAATTAATAGTCACGGTGTCACCTTATTTTTTTCTAGCTGAGCATTTATATGTAAATTATTTAAGAAACATGTATATTATTTCACAGTGTGGTTGATTGTATTTCTAATGTAATTTGTTATAATATCTTCGTCAGATTGTGCTTACAAAATAGCAGAAATGTCAAACTTTTGAATACTTTTCCCATTACTCTCCATTGTGCCTTTATTTCAGGGGGTTAAATTTATTAATATCTGCCATAGACAATCCATTTGGTAATTGATCAACTGTTTTGAAATCTTGAGAAATTTTGGTCAAACATATATCGAGAAATGTTAATTCTTGGCCATTAGTTACAGTTACATATTCAAACTTTGCACTAGTGATAAAATTAGTCAAAACATTTTATTGCAAATAGTTAAATTTTATTCTATATCTCTGTTTTCCATTGATCCCATTCCTAAATGCTTATCTTAAAAATGGCAATTTCTGGCTCTTCAATTTTTTTTCCGACTCTGCATAGGAACTGGTTTATTAATGTAAAGTTAATCATTATAGAAACTTCAAATCCGTTTATCAAGTGAACAGTAGAACACTAAAAATCTGTTTATAGTCAAATTAAAAAACAAAATTTCTGTTTTTATAGTTAAACCTTTTCAATTGGTTTCATGCTTATAACACTTTGAGAAATAAACTGTTAATAGTAATGTTGATAGGAATACAATGTAATTTTAGAAATCATTATTGAATATTGAATGTATATAGATATAAAGATATTTGTAACCTTGAGAATGACATATACACTCACCCGTTGTGCTGGCATGCCTTCATATGAGTATCAGAAATAACCTAAAGTTGGCACTCAGCGTTAAACTCCAATCAAACAAACACATTTATAAATCCATGTATAAAATCAAAACTAATTGGTGTCAAATTAAAAATAATTCCTTTTTCACATTACCAAGAATATTTACAGAACATTTGAAAATATCCTTAATCAATTATATAAAAAGAAGAAAATAACCCAAAGGTCCCGCGTTCAAATCCTGATGGAGGCAAGCAAATTTTTCTCTCTTCATTTGTTCAAAATATAAAAGAAGAAAATACATAATGTTCAGAAAAAATTAACAAACCAAAATTTCCTAACACATAAATTTCTTCTTGAAGCAGGCAATATGAAGCCAAATCGTTTGACTACTTGCTGTTCATGCCAGTGACTCTGAAGGTGGTTTTGTTCACTCATTGGGCAGGCACACATCCACCTTTACGTTTAGCTTAAAGTCTTAATCAAACAAAACAAATAATGTCCAAGTATTGAACATTTCTAAGTTTTGTTTAGCATTTTTCCCATTGATGAGTTTCACAAAGTAAAGTAAACTTACAACTCCAATAAAATATTCACATGGATACATGGTGATTCAATATTTCAGTTTATTTTTAAGCCATTATCAAGAATGAAAAATATCTGGACAGAAGCTATTGAACACTTCTTAGTTTGGTTTAGCATTATTCCCACTGATGAGTTTCACAAAGTAGAGTAAACTTACAACTCCAATAAAATATACACATGGAGACAGGGTGTTTCAATATTTCAGTTTTTTTTTAAACAATGTCAAGAATGAAAAAAATCTGTACAGAAGGTGTTCTATATACCCTAAATCACCTAAAAATTCGTCCATAAAGTTGCTACTTTAGAAGCTATTTTAAAGGCTTAGAAATTGTGTCTGAGAGTTAAACGATTGATTTCCCAGTTAGAAAGCATCAAGATTTTTCAGAAAACATAAATTTGTCCGTTTACATGCTGTAATATTGTCACAACGAGCAAAAATGTTATC
>JAQQZZ010122743.1:0-14427 GCA_030265115.1 Mopalia vespertina
ATGCATTGCAGGCTAGTTCTTATAAACTGTTTCAGTAAGGAGAGGGGCTGCAACATTGTCATTCTCACATAATCATTACCATTCTCACATAACCATTGTCATTCTCACATAACCATTGTCATTCTCACATAATCATTGTCATACATGATGCAGGCTAGTTCTTATAAACTGTTTCAGTAAGTAGAGGGGCTACACCATTGTAGCATAATCGTTGTCGATCATGTCTCCTTGGTCAATGTCTAGACACATACTGACAGACTCAGACAGATAGATTTGTAGTAACAAACTAGTAAGTAAATTTATTCAGTTTAATCATTTTGTTTTATTTCACCGCTTGCAAGGAGATTGACTTCTTTGTGACAGCTGTTTGATAGGGAAAGTTTACAGATGACTTGAGATTGCTAGGAGATTTCTACACATTTCTTTTGCTTTTCACCCAACATTTTCAGAGCAATATTATTTGACATGTACATGTATAAGTGATCTGCCTGACAAGCCATTTTCTTTAAAGGATGACTCATACATTTCCCAATATATAAATATATCAGAAGATGCCATGTTTTGCCAAATTTCACTACAAAAATGGAAAGAAAGTTGGCATGAAAATCAGCCATAGGTGAATCGTCTAACCATAAAACCATAGTTCTAGTGAATCCTTTGTCTTGTGGAGAAATTTTGAAAATAATATGGGCCTTTTGTATGATAAGGAGAGAAATTTGTGGTCTTGCATATTGTGTTTGTGAGAAATTTGTGGTCTTATTGTGTTTGTGAGAAATTTGTGGCCTTACATATTGTGTTCGTAAGAAATTTGTGGTCTTACATATTGTGTTTGTGAGAAATTTGACATTTAATCCATGAGTGGTGATAGGCACTGATCAATATAGGTAGGGAACTCTAAATCCAGCTTAAACGTCCACATGTATACATGTAGTCTTAAATGTCTGAGTGTTATTCCTGTCTGAAAAGGCTTAAACTGGTAAATTAAGTGACAGCCTCCAACAGATAAATGGAATCAGCTGTATCGTCAATACAGCATAGACTGCATTCACAGATACCTGGATCTATCATCATAGACTATGCATAAGTGAACAACCGTTGATTGCATACATGTACATTGTTCAACACTATTCAAAATAAGAAGTACATATTATACCATAGGTTTTTCAGGCTTGGCTATAATGGCTCCAAATACATTTATGTATGACCTTGGAAAGTGAAAGTACTTAAAGTGATAACTTGAAAAGAGGGACATTTTTTGCCCTACTTATATCTGATTCCATGAATATGTTGACATGTTTTGTGAGTCTACTCTGAACCCTAGCTGAATCTAGGCCAATTGATTGATGAATAATGATTAGGTCTGCTGCTTTTCATAGCCGTGAATAGATCTGAGCTACCTCAGAGAAACCGGAATTCTAGTAACTGAAATTATGCAATGTTCTATTGCCGAATGTCAATGGCATTGAGGTAATTTCTATTAGGGCCAGTGCTCTCTTGTGTACAATATTATGCTTACTGCTAGGGCTTTAATCCACAAGGATGTATTTTAAACAATATGCATGTAGGAAGTTTAAAACATTTCAACACAGTTGAGGAAAGCCAGTTTAATTCAAAACACCACCCTAAAAAGCATTTCTAATTAACAAAGATTACTCTATTTCTTTATACACAAAACATATATGAATGCAGCATGGCAGGAAAATTTGTAGTCTGCTTCTAACTTATGATTTTTTATAAAGGTGCTTTGAGTTAATGCTTGATTACCCATAATTCAACGGTTATTTCTGGAATTTCAAATGCGTGGAACTGAGAAATGTGTGATCTACTGCACAGCCTATGTCACAAGCTAAAAACTACAATGTTGTTATAGTGTAATGGGTTGTTTCATATCCCAGTCAATGGACTTCTGATAGAATTACAGTTAGTTGTGACATGTATATTTGTGTTTTATTCTTTCTCTATATATTTCAATTGTATAGAAAGAAAATTTTGATTGCCTCCATCCGGATTTGAACTCGGGTCTTTGGCTCTGCATATGTTTTTTGGCATTTTGTTCGAAATTTCTTGGTACAAAAAAGCACCGATTTAGTGTCTCTGTGTTAGGGCTTTCCATAGAGAAAGATTCACAGCCTTTTAATACCTGGATGAATTTAGCTCTGACGATTAGAGCACTGGCCTAGCTAGCCACAGACACTGGTTCAAATCCTTGTTGTAGGCAAGCAAAATATTCTTTTTCTACATCACAAATATTTTTACCTGGCAAAATAATGTTAGATTGTGGTGATAATCACACTTATTTTCAAAACGGTCTGGCGGGTGGTTGGAGGGAGCTTCATGTTGCCCAATCAAACAAACAAACAAATCAAAACGGTCTGACTGTCATGATGATAGCATAAGTAACATTTTTTAATTTACGACAACCTACATTATTTGCATTGGTTAAATCTGACAGCGCTGCAGATTTCATCATAATTGACAGACACTGCATTGTGTACTGGATATCCTCAGGGCACTCAATAAATGAAAAAAAGCAGACAGATTGACATTTTGTCAGTTGTCCTGAATAAATGTATAACGATGCAGCAACAGAAAGTCAGGGCGTCTGTCATCACTGGTCTTATTCCTTTGCACTGGTAACACCAGCTTATTATAAGTACATTCCAGTGCCCTAGTGACAGATAGTTACTCTCCTTGTTGACATTTGCCTGCATGTGAATGACAGTGTAAAAGGTCTTAAAAACAACGGAGCTTAGATAACCTCGTATTTCTTCTTCTATCTGGAGAATTATGTAATGATTATGGCTTTACAGTCTCAAATTGTAGAAAATAACTAACTGTATTCTTTACTTATTTGCCAGTTCAAATTTTTTTATTTCAATAACCGTTAAACTGTGATCAAAATATCGTTCGCATGGGTTGCCGTTTTTTTCCCCTCTTTTAGAGTCAGTCTCCTTCCAACAAATCTCAATGATCATTAAATGTCCCAAGAGAGTGACTATCTGTCACTTTGTAGTGCCCCAGCTTCCAGAAGTGTGCACTGGATAGGCCTAATATTTAAGGGGTGGACATATTTAAAATATTTTGTCAGACATATTTCCAATTTTGTCCTGCAGGCCTTTTAACACAATGTTAAATTCTGAGAAACTGTACAGGACAATCTCAATTTTTACCCAACAAGTCTTGCATATTTCCAACCCTGATATTACTTGAGAATGTTTGCCATTATTAAGTGACCTTGCAAGGATGTGTTTCTTGTATTAACTACTACACATAATCCATTTCCCTCATGAGAAGGTTAATTAAAAATTCTAGACAAGTATTTAATGACATTCCATACGGTACACCTGGATAAACAGTTCAGATGTTGATGTGGTCTTGATTCAATGAATCCGTATGCCAATTGATGTGAGTTACAATGTAGCCTTGAATATAGATTTTCAATATATGGTCAATATCGTCTGACTTTTATTAATTAATATTAACATGTATGTTTGGATGTACTGGAATGTCCCCACTAAATTAAATTAAATTTACACTTGCCAATTACATGTTAGGCCCACCTAGTTGACTTATTGATTAAACCATATAACCTAAATAGGTTACAAGAACTAAAGTATATTGGAACGTGTACCACTGTAGCCTGTCAAACTTCTAATAGTCTCTTATAATGCATGCTATCCAAAAAAAACTTCTTTAGAAATTTCAGACATCCTGTAAAATTACTTTCTCATATTCTGGTTGACCAATTTTTTGGAATAATAAAGCAGATCTCCAGAGACTATGTCGATATAACAATTTTTATGTCTTTCAGTTCACTGTTGGAAAAAATCCAGCAAATATAAACTGAACTGTACATAACCTACTGGCTACATGTACATAATAAAAGTATGCTGATTTTCCATTAGATATAACATGCATGTATCAGATGCACATATGTTGTTTAATGTACCTGTACCAATACCTCGAACATCTCATAAGTCAGAACCAGACAGTTTGTACAACAAACAAGTGCTAAAGTAATAAGATCTACTTACGTTCAACCCGATTGTATTAACTAGGTCTTACATTCATTCAAAAGCTTTTATTCCACAATAGTGACGGCTGCATATAAAACCAACAAATGATGTGGGGCAAAGGTAATATATATACTGTCATGACATCTTCTGGAGATATTTTTAGTCAAAATTGTGCTCTATATTTGTATGACAAAATACACAAACAAAAGATTCAGAATTGATGTCATTTGATTAAAGCTTCTTCAGATTTAGAATCCCGTCATGTACAATCATGTACACGATACCTTTATTTTGTTTTTCTGGGTCTTTTTTAAAATTTTTTAAATTATTTACTTATTTATTTTGCCGACAAAAAGAAATATTACAAAAATGACAAATTCTCGATGTAGCCTTATTAAGTATAGAAAAATCAGCAAAATAGTTTTGTCCTTGTTGAACTTCCTGTTATAATGGCTAACACCACTTATACTTTTCTCAACATATTCATATATAGCTCTGCTCGGAGTTTTAAAAAATCAAAAATGGAATGTCAAAGCAAACTTAGGGAAGTAATAATTAATTTTGGCTGTCTGGCCAGGCTAAGGGAAGTTTGTTTTGAGTGAAGTAATTTAATTCTGTTTGTTGTAAGCACTGATGGAAGATTAATTTTCCACTTTTATAAAAAAAAACATATTACATTTAATGGTTGTGCTGGTGTCAATTATTGTTGGAATGCACCACCAACATATAAGTGAAATACCCTTGAGCACAGTGTAAAATGCCAGTCAATTAATTTGAATCAATCCATCAATTTATTTTGGGGCAAGTAATATTCATAACATTTGATCTGCCATATTGTTGTAAATGTGGACAACTCACTTTTGAATGGTCACTGTTTAATATGTCTTATTTGTAGTTTCTGGATGGACACGGTAAGTTCTGATTCTAGAATCCTTTCTTTGATACCGTCTGACTTCTATTTTATTGCATACATTATTAAAATGTAGCTTTCATTGGATTGCTTACATAACTGGAAAAACCTTGAAAGGGAAGTGGAAAAGCTTGCATTACTGATTAGCTGAGTTTATGAATCTGTCAGCTTGTAGGACATACATGTATTATAGCAGTCGACTTTGAATGAACTGAGCCCTTTGTGTGGCTGAAACTAGGCCAATTTATTATAGGTCAAGTCTGCTGCTACATGTACCGGTATTTACAATCCTGTACCTGGTAGGGACAGTAGGAAAGTGGGCCGTCCGGATCTAATTTCTACCAGCTATCAGGATCATTAGCATACAATAATCATACCTCTACCGATATATACATGTAATTCATTAAATCTGTTAATGAGATTACTCTATTTGCTAAATATATGTGGATAATTATTCGTCACAATTTCAAATCGGGGGTAATTTTTTAATTTTTTTATCGACGTTTTGTGGTCTATGGAATATGGGAAATAGCTAGACTAACATAATTCAGATTATCTCCAAAGATTCTAGCGCTCTGACTAAGGGCAGTTTGTACCGATCACAGTAATTAATACAGTTGTTTTCTGAGCAATGAAGTAACATTAATTTTCTATTGAGCAAACACATCACATGTTATGGTTTATGCCTACATGTACCGTGTATGTGGTTATATACTCGCTACTGTTAGTCTGTCACTGGCCTACACCACTGGCATACATGTAGAATTATGTAAGTGAAATACCCTTGAGCACGGCCTTACACTCCAATCAATCAAGGAGCGTAGAATGTTTACATCGTTATACAGGACCTCCAACTTAACCTTGTCTTTTAACCTCTGACACCTGAGAGCATCCTTTGGGTAAGAAAACAGATATAAAGTTAGCAGCAAAATATGATGAGAAAATGTAAACTGTAAAATAGTACATTCTCATTTCTGGTATACAGCGTTTGTAGCGTGGGCTTAATCTGTCCTTTGTACCAGGGGACCCACATGTACATATATTCCCAAATTGACACTTAACACATATCTATACAGGCCTCGGTGCTTTCAAAACAAACTAAATGTTCCCTAATTTAAAGGGATGAATGGCATGTTCCATTTAATTGTCATAATTATTCTCCCTCCCCCGATGTTGTGAGCTACATGTACAAGCAAGACAGTAGGGGTGTAACGATACATCATTGTATCGCGATATTTTCCCCCACAATACAATATGATATTAAATACATGTAGCCCTGTATCTTGATACCACATAATTGTGTATTATGGCCCTGCTAGCAAGAGACCAGACTTCAAATTCTGGTGGAGGTATTAAAAATGTATATTTATTTGAATCCTCTGATGACTTTATTTCACAGAACAATTAACAAACCAACAAAGCGGTTTAAATTTGCCATTAATAACTGGGAAATTTTTGATGATAAAGAAGCCTGAATCAAGAAAATGCAGTATCAAGATAGGTATCATATCGTAGGCCCATATTGAGATACATATCGAATCATGGTGGGAGTGTATCGTTACACCCTATCAGGCAGTGGCATTAGTTTGATTTATCCCCAGTCAGAATAAAATCTTTAAATTGTACTATAATTTGTGCCACTTGACAAGGGTTGAAATAATGGAGTTATTGTTTTAATAAGGGCCCCAACACTACCAGCCTTTTGAATTGGCTTATCAATGACAAGAACTTTTCCATACCTGCTTGAGTACCACAGGCCTGTTGTTTAAAATTCAGGACGAAGTGCCTTGTAGCTGTACGTGTATGTGTTTTTCTGTCCATGAGTCTAGCTTTACATCTTTCACTATCATTGAGGTGTAACATTTTTACAATGATTATTATGTAAGCATCTGTGTGATTTGATGCCATCGAAACCCCAACAGCTTGAAATATTTATTTGAACACTCACAGTTTACTTTCTAGTGGCTGTAGGGAGCTTCCTGTTGCCCAGGTAAAAAATACTACTACAAGCGTAGTAAATAAATGTCAAAATGTTAACCTTACTTGACTGCTTGAAGACACCTTTTTGCCTCAGGTATCTTAGAGAAACCTTTAAAGATCGATTGCTTGGCTGTTCAAGGTTTCACCCAGGTTTTCTACCAATTAAGCAATAACCTGCAATACAGAAGCCATTCATCAACATAACCTTAAACATAAGAGGGGAACTATTTTCAATTCAGAGCAGTCGTTTTGATTCAAAGATGTCCACTACAATGATAAAATCCGACTGTTCTAAGAATTAATGGCAGACTATATACATGTAGGATATATCTAAAGGCATACAGTACAGCCCAGGAGCAGCAAGTCCGTCATCTATTAAGATATGATGTCAATTTTAGTGTTATCTTTATGGTTAGGGTAAGGAAAAGTTATTTTTATGGTTAGTGTTAGGCAAAGGTAATCTTTAGGGTAAGGTTAAGTTAAGGGTTAGTTTGAGGTTTAGTAACCCTTACCCAGAACCAGGGGTCGAATTCAAACAAAAAAGTTGGGAGGACCCACAACACCTAAATAGTTTATAAACAGTCTTGACAAAATATTCTAGGTGTACATAGATAAATCTGGGTGCACTGGTGCGCCTTTACACCCACTATTTCGAACCCTGCCCAGAACTACAGTAAGAATTCACATTTTGTCTTAAATGACAACATACCACCCTTAATCAAAGGGCTGAGATAGATTAAATAACAATCAATCAGTCAATCAATCAAGCGAAGTTAGTAGCATTTCTTTTTTTCTTTTTTTTTCGTTCAAAATTGAAGAAGCTGTATGCAAAGGTAGTATAATGTTTCCTTTCTCCATTTTGTATTTATAAGTGCTTCTCTATTATTTACAAGGCAATGTCTGATCATATAAAATTTGACTTACGTAGATTAAAATTCCGAGTCCATTTGCCGTGAGCCTTTGTACATAAAGCTCAGTCGGAGAGAACTGGCCCCTCTAGCCAGAGACCTGAGTTCAAATCCCGGTAGAGGCAAGAACAATCTTCTTTTGAACTACATGTACATTATAAAATAAAGATTGACACTTAACACTATCCGATAATTGTTTTTCTTTGAGAGGAGGGGGGGTCACATTTTGTTTCCATGATTTATAAATCTGTCAGAATTTTCTTTTGTCTTTAAAGAATGTTGTCACGTAGTCAAATGGATGATAACTATAAATAGTTTTAATGGTGTCTTTTGTTCTAGAAACATACTAAGAGTTCACCTCCACTCACTATCTGGTACATGTAGAACAAATGCCAACTCTGCCCAAGGTACACGTACATGTACCATCTGATGTGTAACCCAGTATTTTATATTGATTGTAAGTCAAGCTTGGCAGTATTGGAGAAAATTTAAATATTTGATTTTTTGCATGTTTTTTCTGTGAAATTACGTAGAATGAGTGGGCGGGTTGGTGGGTGGGTATGTTCACTAGGTTATGTGGGGGTGTTACTGCTCAGCTTCAATTGACACACGGCCAGTATCATTACAAGTAACTCATTCTTCAACGCTTAGTTCCACATATAAAGGTACATGTATTTCTTACTTCTGTCTGAAGGTATTCACATATTTCGTTTATTGAACTGATTTGTTTGGATAAATTTTGTTCATCTCCTAAATACAGTTAAAACCATTTCTATCTATATCAGCAAAGAGTACATTTCATTTACAGAAATACATGTACAGTACATCTATCACAGACATTGCTTCTCGTAGAGAAAGATTCATCACCATGAGCTGCTGTAGCTCAGTCAGTTAAAGCACTGGCTATGCTAGCCAGATATCTGAGTTGGAATCCCAGTGGAGGCCAATAAATTTTAGCTTTCTCTACAATAAAAATGTTAAAGTACAGAGTTGTTACAGCTGCTAGTTTTTTAACCTCTTGCTACTCCATTCAATGGCCAATATTGTAGTATTATTTGGATACATGTTTTTATAAACCATTGATCAAATGTGTGACTTTGTTCCATCAACAATCCCTAGCTGGTATAATTCTTTTATCTTTATCATAAAAACACGTACAGTAATTTTTTTGATAAATTGAACAGCTTCACACAATAAATCCGCACACACACTCTGATTATACATGTACATGTATGTTATGTATACTTTTGTCAATCTCAACATTTCTACTTCATAACGGTCGAAGGCCTTTGCGTAAATTCAGCTTTAAACGTAATATTATGGTACATATATATCCTTATAGAATGAAGATTACAATGATGTGGATTTGTTTTATTATGATAATAATAATAACTTAATTTACCGAGGAAAAAATTACAGTCAAATTAAAAATTTGCTCTTCCCTGTAGCCCTCAATAAATACTGTACATAAATTTTCTTAAATCTCATATACATGTACATAAACATATATACATGTTATTTAAACATTAAAACATGAACATATTCAAAATATATATATAAATAAATAAATAGTAAAATCATCAAAGTAATTAAGATAATCTTAATAAATTATCAAAGTGTTTAATTGGATATGTAGATGATTAAATGTACTTATTTACAATAATTTTTCAAATGTCATTTTGAAGTTATCACAAAAGTTCAATATTATGTTGATTAAAAAAGTAATGTATATAAAGATTTTAAAAAAGCTTTCTTAAAGGTCAATGGTAAATTATTCCAATGAATATAAAATTTTAGATTTTATACTCGGGTTGCAAAAGTAATGGGTCACTTTAAAAAAACATGTATATTTTATGATTATATAATGACTTTTGCATGTAACTACATGCACAATGAATGTACATATATAGGTCATTTATTTAAATTTTTAACCTCAATTTTATTATATTTGATCAATTTTTGGCTGTTTGTGACTGGCCTAGATAAGTCTGACGGTCAATAATAGATGGAATTACGCCCACAAATTTACCATGCAAACATGAGACATGCATAAATAATAAACGCAAAACTCACAGCTTGACTGGGTTATATTGTAACAGTCAGAAATTATGTGGGCAATATATTTATCGAGGAGGATAAGCAGTGTGTCGTGTTGGTCACAAAGGATGCTGGCTACACAAATGTTTGTTTTTTCTCACTGTTTGTTTTTGTCATTAATTGTTATTTGTTCGCCATTGATTGAGTATAAATACATGTAATGATCATCTGAAAAATTGGGTTATCAGGTCCATTAGTATGTTAGGTCAAACCATTTACAGTGATTGTCTTTCTATTGTATCTTATGATTGTCGTGTCATGTTGGTGGTGATAGCGACTGTGGCTTACCCATTAGGACGGCACATAGTCATATACATGTATGTACATTTATGAGTGGACTTGTTTCTTTGATTGGGGTTTAACACTTTACCAATGGGTTATTTTACTCACATGACAATTTGCCCGGCTGCCAGCCCAGTGGATGAAGGAAACTACCCTCAACATACAACTGGCAACAGTGAACACAAAAAGACAAGACAAGACAGATACAGGACAATCACAGGAAGTGATACAAAGACATCACAAACAGATCCGCTTCATGTTGCCTCTTAGCTTTGACCTCACTAAGACAACATGAAGCTCCCTGACCTCCCAACCCTTCGCTGTATGAGTGAGCTAACTTGAAGTTTGGCGTTAAACCCTAATCAAACAAAGAAAGTACAATATAAGCTCATAAACGATTCAATATTGATAAAAGTATCCCTGAATTTTCAATAATTAATATGTATTTGTGTTTTAAGTCTGGATTCCTTGCTTTCTTAAAGCGATTGATCAACATGAGGAGTTTCTCGGTCAAGAAATAATGTCTGTCATGGTTTATGAGAGGTCTGTGAAGATCGATGGTGAAACAAGTTAGCAGCTGTCGTTGTTTCTCAGATCAACTGCCATAATTGGGGTCAGTTTTCTTCACCTTTCGAAGAAAAGTCAACCTCTAGTTCTCAGATTTTTTTGTTTGAACTTTTCTTGAAAGCCCTTGGGGTGATTTTAGAACATGAGTCGTTGTTGCTCTGATCAAATAAACTATGTAAAATGTATAGATTGGTCGTAAAAATAGACTACAGCTGTGTCTACTGCGATGAACAGCCTAGGCCCATTAACCTGATTGCCAGGGCTGAATGGTTTTCCCCAGTACTTCTCCACAGCTCCGAATAAGATATCAATCCCACAAACTGGCCCGCTACTTTGTTAAGGATTTTCTCTTGTCGGCTACATTTGATAGTACTTAGAGCAATTCGGTTGGATGTTTTCTAGAACATGAGTACACAAGCACTTTATAAAGTCATGTTGCTTAGAGGGGTGATTTGTTGTTCAGAATTGGATTTCATGATCAATCATCTTTATCCCCTTAAGAGTGCTGTTTGATAAAATAACGCCAATGCTGTCTTTCAAATTGATTTTGTTTTTACTTTTTAACTCAAACAAACTATATACATGTGTACACATATAAATAATTGATCGATGTGACATTTGTTAGATAAAAATATTAAAGTTACTTGTCATGACATCCACTGACCACTGTATAAGGTCATTGTAAACTGATAGAACTAATATGCCTCAAAAAATTGTATTCTAATAAGTTTTAGAAACTACTTGTACTACTACGATGTACATGTATGCTCAGTCATACATGCTCGCTGGATTTAATTTATACAGTTTATGTACATCAAGATGAGAAAAAATCTTAAGATATAATTTGTAACTCTTCAAAACCTATATGTTTATTGTGCCATCTGGTGTACACAAACGCTTCATATTGAGAACCACGATTAGCCGATTGAATAACTAACTTTAATAGTAGTAAAGATATAATCGAACTGCAGTCATATTCTCTAATACTAGATTAAATAATTCATCTAGGATAAGAGATATTCCTTACAATGTGGTATGCCGTCCAGTACCGGATTAAAAAACTAACCTTGGAGCGGAGATATACAACCCCATGTGTACATGTACATTGCATGGCGTCTAATACTGGATTAAATAACTAACCTAACATAAGGGTTGGACTTACAATGTGGTGTCATCATCATGTCCTCTAATACTGGATTAAATAACTAACCTAACATAAGGGTTGGACTTACAATGTGGTGTCATGTCCTCTATTACTGGATTAAATTGAGCAACCTTAAGTGGCACATGCATAGTCTTCGCTAGAGACCCGTCCACTAATTATTTGACACAGGCAGATTTCTACAAATGGTTAAAATAACAGGTAGAAATTCTGAACTTTAACATGGGAAATATAGGAAAATTGAAAATTTGGACAGACAAAATCTCTCAGAATAGGGATTTCTGACCGGCAGATTTCCAATCCTAGCTAAGGTATTGGGCACATGTAAAGCATTCCACTTAGTTGTCCCTCTCACCAATGTGGATTATGTTGTCATATAAGTGAATTTCACGGATAAAAAACATAACACAGTCTAATGCCGCCAATGTAAAAACACCAGAAACAGACAAGTTGCAACACTGTTAGTATTGTAAATTGAATATAAAAAAATGTAGATTTAATTTATGTCTGGAAGGGGGTGGGGGAGGCTGTAATGTTCCCTGTCTGTTGTTCTTTCTAGACTAACTAATCAACGCCCTTTGATATCCGGTTTTGTCAGCTCTACATCTGCATGAACACAATACCTGTGGGCTATTACATCTTATTTCAATCAGATTATGAGCACAGTCTTGCATACAGGAGTACATGAACATGAAAATAAAGGGGAAATAACTCAGATCTGGTTTAAAGTCTAGGGCTATACACATTAATGATTATGTCATAGTCTCAACTACGTGTAGACGCAAAGTTCTGTGTCTCTGATCATTTATCATATCATGTAGCCTAGAGATACAGAGTTTGAGCGCTCCTTACCGTGTAAGTTTTTACACTTACCAACTTTTATGTGTTCAATAAACTACTGTCCAATAATGTTTTGTAATCTGAACACAGTGATACATTTTGTATGTTTATTGCGACCTAAAATAGTCCAGTTTAAAAAAGTGGAACATCATAGTCCGCAATATTCCTAGCCTGGTCCCCGTCTCCCACAATGCATCATGCAACTTGAAATTCCAATGTAGGGCAATTACACGATTAGAAGCGCTCAAACTCAGTAGCTAAGTTTCAACTTGAAGCCACTTTGGAAATTTTTGAAGACCTGCAGTTTTGTCATAGATGCATTCTCATTTGTTGTTCTCAATATTTAAAAAAAATATATGAAGGCAAACAAATAACAGTATTCTCTGTACATTTTTGTATAATATATATCAAGACCTGATTTGTAGGAATGAGAATTTTTGGCACTGCTATCTGAAAGATCTGGGTTTCACTTGGATGGCTAATGGAGGGATTCACATGATTTAACATTCTTTATTTCATAAAACTACATGTATATATAAAGGCATGCAAATAATTAGTTTCTCTCTTCATTGTTAGAATATATTTATTTATGTATATTTTGAAATTGTCTACCAAGATCAGATTTTAAGATTGGCTATTAACAATTAATGAAATAATTTTTGTGTCATTGAGAAAGCAAATATTATACTAAATAACGGAAATACTGTAAAAAAAACTTAGCAATACAAAGATTTGCGGTCGTATTATGCATTTCATTAATGTGTATATTACATGTATTTTGTATATCAAGACCGAATTTTATGATTGAAAATACAATTGTGTCAAGTTTTTAAAGTGAATAATGTCTGATCATACATGTACTGTAAATATAAATCAATGATACACAAAATTTGCATTCATATGATGCAATTTATTATGAGCCTATCTCTTAAAGTCGGTCACGCGTGTTAAATGTGTTTTGGTTTTGCATGCAGGGGTATTATAAAGGACGCTGATCTGGTTGACTGGGGTGGATTCCCCGGTACATACAGGTCAACCAGATATAATAAAAGTAGGCTTTCTTAGACAGACAGGTGTGTGCTCTCACTGCACTGTTGTGCTAACTTCTTCATTTCTGTCTTCTTATGACAATATGTGTGTCACTCAAAAAGCAGGTTTTGAAATAAGAAAAAATATTTTGATCGGTTATTTCAAAATTTGGCTGTGAATTTGATTGGTTATTGTTAATAACCATGTAAATGTGATTCTAGCCCTCTGGCTTGATAAATAAGTACAGAATAGTTGAAGTATATTTACATGTATGCTGTCAGCTATACAATGGAGGAACATTAATTTTTCAACAGAGCATTTGAATATAACACTTCACATTATTGGTTGTTTTGCTGTTCACTCTTTGGAAGTACACCACCATCATATAAGTGAAAAACTTTAAAGGACGGCTTTAAACACCAATCAATCAAACCAACCAAAATGACACTTAGTCCCCCCAAATACTCATATTATACATGAAGACCACATTGGAAAAAAGACAGTAGTCACAAAATGTGAATTTCGCGATTACCCCCCTTAGCTATGAGCTCCGAGCATAAACCTTCCTTCACACATACTGTTGGGCCCGAAAACGACTGTTGTCCTTAAATAGCAATGCCTGCAAATAATATACCC
>JAQQZZ010122754.1:0-14426 GCA_030265115.1 Mopalia vespertina
GGGTATTTCACTTATATGACGACGTGCCAGCACAATGGATGAAGGAAACCACCCTCGTCACACTGGCAACAAACAAAGACAAGACGGGACAAATGCAGGACAATAACAGGCTGCAATATAGACACCACAAACAGATCGGCTTTCTGTTCCCCTTTAACTCTGAGAGCACCAGGGCAACATGAAGCTCCCTCCAACCACCCGCAGGTTGACAGAGGGACAGCAGTTCATCAAAGGAGAATCAGTAAGCTGACATGCTAACCACAGTGGGCTCCATCAAATTTAGAAGGCTAATTTCCTTCTCATGATTTCATTTCATTTATTCACCATATTTCATTGGATTTTTTATCATACTTAAGGCGGAATTTAGGAGAAATTTTACTTGTTTATAATTTTTACCTGCATTCTCTTTACGACTCCATCCAACTGCTGATGTTCTAAACGCATTCTTTGGGCAATTCTCAGAGTGTTTGAGCCGCCAGGCTGAGGTAGGGACAGCTTTGCCAAACTTGGGTTCCCAGAAAGAAAATGCATTTGAACCACACAGCTGTCATTCTTCAGAGCTAACAGACCCTGCCATGTCAAGGGATATTTCTGCAATGGAATGAAGACGTACGTTTTTGATTGTTTTTTGACATGTAATGAACTAAAAAAATTAAAATTGATCTATAATCTACATTAAACATATCAGTGTTTAGTAAAATTGAGGTTTTCATTTGACTTATGGAAAAATGATAGGATCGTTTAAAAAACCAACCACCATTAAAAATGCCCAAAATTAAATTGAATATCAGTTTTTTTATTGAATAAATAATTCCATTCAAGTTTGTATTTTCCATGAGGATCTAACATCATACTCGAGGGCATTAAACTTACAGACAATGAATAAGCCATTTTTAATCTGTCTGGCTTTAAAATGGTGGAAAAACCATGTAAAACCAGTCACAATAACTAGGGACACTCATATACTGGAGATCAACTGGGGAAATTGAATCAAAGGATCACTGAAACAAGGCCCAGGCTAGTTACGTATAAGGCATGGAAAACTAACCTGAATAAGCTCAGCCACATCTCTATGATGACCAGGTCCTTCTGGCATTGGTCGACCAACCATTGACATGTGAGGAGAATGGACACCATCAGATGGAGATTGGGAAAGCCGTCCTTGATTCCCCAAAACTACCGGATGTGAAGGTGATGGTGGTCTCATAGGTTGTGAAGGGGGTCGATTCTCTGTCAGCTGCCTGTGTTGCTCCATTTGGATGGCTGCCTGCTGTGCTAGATAGTGAGGATGATAGTGCGGAACCATCATTCTATCCTGCCCAGGAGGTAAGTAGGCCCCATGCTGACCCTGTGCAACAGCGCCAGGATACAACACTTGTGGATGGACACCTAACCCGATCTGAGCCTGCGCAAAGGCTATACCAGGGTGCCCTGGACCTGGCATTCGAATCTCCCCATGGTAAATCTGTTTCTGAATCTCTGCTGGTGTAAGACGAGCATCTGGTGGAACAAATGCCGCAGCATTTCTCATCCTAACTTCATTTTCAGTAATACTCCCTCGGCGATCACCAAAAGCTGCTTGGATATGAGCAGGCTGGAGTTTATTCCTAGTTTCCTCTCGGGTTAGGGTGGGAGAGGGGTGGGGTTCCCTGGAATGAATTGACCTGGCTTCAGACCGTACGGCATGGGTGTTTGTCATGAGGTTGTTAGGGGTTGAAGTTCTGTGATCTTGGAGAGCAGTATGAGTGCTCTTTCCTCCACCATGTGCTGGTAGTGGCTGTTGGTTATTGGAATGAGCAGGAGGCAGTTGGTGACTTAGATGTCCCTGCGGTGGTGCCATGGGGTTAGGGCTATGGGAGGCCATGGAGCGTGGTGGGTGCTGCTGTGGTGCATTATTCCGTGAGGGGGTATTTAGAGCTGTTCTCAACTCACTGGGTTGACCATGGTGCATCCCATAGTTTGGTGGCTGATGAGCATATGGGGGAGTCTGTAAGTGAGCCATTGGATGCACAGTGTGTCCAGCCTGGTTTACTAGCCCTGTGGAAAAACATACAACATTGCTTAGGATTGAACATTGTCTGTAGACTAAATTACATATTTAAAAAAAAAAATTACAAATAACTTCAACTGCTGAAAACCGATCTGCCAACAGTTTAAGACAACTTGAGATAACTATTTCTATACAATGTGATTTTTTCTTTTTAAATGTACTGAAAACATATTGCATACCTTGCATAGCCTTAGCCTGAGCTTGGGCCCGTTCATGGTTTGCTCTCTCCTGTAATAAGCGCCCTTCCCTGGCTCTTTCATGATTCAGTCGTTCTTGTGCTTCTCTTTCAGCATCCCTGTCTAAGCTAGCTCGGTCATGGGCAGGGCGTTCATGGGTCACCCGCTCTCCATGACCTCTATCATGAACAGCGACATGGTTCATCAGCGGCATTCCACGTGCATCCCGTCCAGGTCCTGCTCCGCCTCGAAGCACAGGGTTTGGCACACGTTCAATCACCTGGGGATGTGACCAAACTTGTTCAGACAACTACAACACACAAAGAAGGTTTTCCAATTGTTATCATAACCCACATGCAGATTGACTGTTGCTTCAGGGTATTTCTTTTATATAATGGCAACTAACTCCAACAACACATAAACACAACCCCTAAAATGTGAACTATTTATTTCTCTTACACAGTTCCTCCATTGACTATGCTACACATAAGCTGCCCATACAGAAGAAAACCTCTTTGCAGGCATTCCCTGTGTTACCACAGAGTTAAATTAAAATATCAGTGATTTCACATTCCACAAACAATTTTTTGTTTGATGGGGTAATACACTGTACTTAAGGTTATTTGACTAATATGGCAGCGTGCCAGCCCAATGGGTTTAGTAAACCACCCTGAACGAAACTGGATACAAGCAAAGACAAGACAGGTCAAATGCTAGACAACCACAGCACTAAATACAAAGATATCACAAACAGATAAGTTTCTTGTTACCCTTAGCCCTGAGAGCAGTGCTAAGGAATACTTCACTTATACTCCCAAGAGTAATTCATCACCATAATGTGAATATGTCTTCACATGACAGCATGAATGTTCATAAAAAAAACTACTAATAAACCAAAGGGTGATGTAAGTAATGTAAGCTGGTCTTACCTGTCCAGTAGGGCTTGCCTCTTTGGGGGGCAGTGTTTGTGGCTGGTTTTGCACTATCCCCATCAATACTCCTGATGGTGAATGAGTTTTGCCCATTATCTGTTGGGTTTGAGGAGATGCCCCTTGAGCTGGATGAGCTTGTCCTTGATGTGGGTGCTGATGTGGATGCAGCAATCCTGACTGCGGAGGAGGCATCAAGCGAGGATCAGGCTGAAGATGTTCATGTTGGTTGTGATTTGACTGCCGTTGCTGCTGTTCTTTTTCGTCCCTGTTGACCCACGTTGGGGCTGTACCTTGAGGTGAGGGGAAAGACATGTGGGCACTAGGTGGCCTATTTTGGGGTGATGCACTAGAAACAGCATGAGCACTGGGTGGCCTTTGTTGCACTGGTGCTGCTGTTGATGTTGGAAGCTGCTTGGGATTGACATGCATGGCAGTTGGGTGGTTTATTGACGCCGATGCCTGAGCAGGTGGTTGCTGGCCATGTACAGGAGAAGATGCTGACCGAGCAGTACTGTTAGCCATGTAATTTGGTTGAAGAAAAGCAGCTTGGGTTCGGGCCCCCTCTTTGACTGCCTGCTGCATGGCGACTGCTGGTTTGTCTCCACCATGAGATGTTGATATGGTGCTGGAAGTTGAATTATGTGCCGATGTTCCTGTCGGAGCCTGCTGAGAGCGCAATGAATGCTGCTGTTCCTTGAGCTTTTGCTGAGAGCTCTGTCTCTGTCCATGCAAATGAGCAGCATGGGTTTGTTGAACCATTTGGGCATGATGTGCTTTGAGCTGAGCTTGCTGGGCAATCTGAGCCTGGAAGTGTGCTTGCAACTGGGCTTGAATATGTGCTGGTGACTGAATAGGAGATGGAGGCATACCATAATTCTGTGAGGCTGAAACAGTGACTGGCATATGATGGCCTTGAGGCGGTACATGCATGTTTCCAGTACTCTGTGGGGATGCCTGAGATTTACTGTGGCCTTGTGGGGAAGATTGTGGCATTGGTCTTCCTTGGGGTGAATTATGAGGAATTCCCTGTTGGTGGAGGGACCATCCTTGAGGAGACGGAAGCTGTATTTGGTGGGCAATTGGGGAAGCCTGTGCAGCTGTTGTTTGGGGTGAACTCTGAGGATGTGACTGGGGTTTAGGGGAGGCCTGGGGCAGTGGTTGCCCTTGTGGTGATATCTGTGGCATATGTTGCCCTACTGAAGGATGATGAGCGAAAACATGACCCTGTGGTGAAATCTGGGGCATTGCTCTTCCCTGAGGGGACATCTGTTGTGGATCGTGGAAATTTGGATGTCCGATATGCATCCTTTGAATATTGTTGCCAACAGACACATGTAAAGGCTCATGGATAGACCTTTCAGATCTCCTCTCCAGTTCAGCCTGGGGCATGTGACTAGCTGTAGAATGAATAACAGATTCACTTGTCTTGTCATTTCTTTCCATTGGTGGATTCATCAGTGCAAATGGCTCATGACCAGGACCTGAGAAAAATACAACAAATTCACATTTTAAATTAAATCTTTTGGGGATTTAAAGGCAAGCAAACACTATCACTTCACTCTTAATATTGGCCCGAGGGTGTGGTCAAAAATGTAACTTAATATGTTAGTATATATCCTACAACCAATAATTGGTGGGAGAGAAAAATGACACAAAACCACCCTGCGACATTCACATCCACTGGATAACTTTGCTGATGTTACCAGTGTCAGCAAAAAAGTGTGGTTCTGTATATAACCATAAACAGGTAGTACAAGATTGTATTTACAATATTACCAGGAAATGAAAAATTGTCTGATAAAACTGTCATAAGTGTTCGAGAAAAACAGACAATTAGAAAAAGGGTTAATGTACAATTTTTTTTAATGATCTTTTACACCTTGCTAAAGTGTCTTTCACTGGTATAACTTTCATTGGCAGTGTTTGGTAAAACAAAAACAAGAAATAAACCTTGTAAAATAATATCTGCACTGAAACACTTCCATTTGATGAAAAACAGTTAAAACGAAAGATAACTTACCTGGGTATTTATTAGAGCCTGGATTATTGAATGATTGAGTTGGCGATACATGGTTCACTTGTGAGGCTATGCTAGTTGGGAGATGTCTTGGAGGGTGAACCTGAAGCATGTCAAATGCAGTAGAGGTAATGACACCAACTGAAGCTCTGGCATGTGGGTCTTCTCTACTCTGGCTTCTAGAATTTACTCTGTTCATCTGGTTACTTTCACCAAAATGCCCTTTAGAAACAGCCTCAATAACTCTTTCAATGTTACTCATTGGTGGCGCGACAGGCGTAGTAGGTGTAATGGGAGTGACTGGTGTGTAACAAGCACTTTCTCTAGATGTCTGTTTCACAACAACAGGAGATCTGAAATCAGTTGATGGTAACTGTTCTGGTTGGTAAGTAAACTCCTGTCGGACTGGTTTAATCTCATTTTCTACCTCTGCTACGGATTTCACTACTGGTCCAGATTCATCAATCACTAAGTTTCCTTCCTCACATTCAGATTTTTGACTATTCATTGACAACTGTAGATCATCTGTTTCGCTCTTAACTTCAGTACTGTTTAATGAGCTGTCAACATCCAAACTTTGGGATTTTTTCTCAGCTATTAATACATCATCTGATGTTACATCCTCAAACCCTGTTGTTGGAGGAATGTTGTCAATACTTTTCTTTTTCCTGGCACCCCGTCTTTTCTTTGGTGTGGGAGTCTCTGGTAGAGGTTCGGTATCTGAAATGTGAACACTCTGGTTGTTATCAAGATGCAGCTTTTCATCTTCCGATGGAAACAGTTGCTGTGTAACATGACGCAGAGCATCAGGATTGGGTGTGGATGAAAGCTGTTGTTTTTCTTGCTCTTGTTTATCACCTCTAGCTTTAAGTTCTGCAATAAGGTGTTGAACATCTAAACTATTGTCCTTAGGACTCTTTCCTGGAAGGGGCAGTTTTTCAGGAAGCTTTTCCAGCTTCACAACAGCTGATGGAAAGTCTTTGGGCTTTGGAGTTGTGCTTGATTTAGGAGAGGCCGATGGTTTAGGAGATGTTGCCACTTTAGGTGACATGCTCTGTTTAGGTGAACTTGACTGACGAGTTGGCCTTTGAGATCGAGTTGTAAGCCCAGATGATCCTTTGATCAGATCCTTGTAGATATTGGCTCGTTTTGTACGTCTGGGTCTGCTATTGGATGTACTTTCAGGTTCTGACTTGTCTTCACGAAGTGGAGTCACTGGTTCAGATTGTTCGGGGCTGATCTCTTCATCTTCCTTGTCCTGTTTGGATGGAGTCTCAAATAGACTACTCTCTCCTCCAATTATTTCAGGTTTCAGAATGGGACTAACCTTTGTCAAGTCAGGTACAATGTCACTGTCCTTATCGTCAAACTGAAAAACAGAATAGCGCTTGTCATCCTTGATATCTTGCTCTCTTTGTTGCAATCCACTCTTTCCTCTCCGCAGTAAGGATTTTGTAGGATGCCCAGCTCTATCCAGTTTGGATTCATCAGTGGTCTCGCTCTTTACCTGGAGATCTAATAATGGTGCAGGTGCAGAGACAGGTTCAAGCTCAGGGACCTCAAGTGTCTCCAATTTTTTCAGGATATCCTCTGTATTGTCTTCTGCGACAACTGGCAATTCTGCTTGTGTGACAGATTCGTCTGAAACGCTCAACTGCAAGAAGCTGTTAGGAGCAGGATTTTCATCTTTTGATCTTCTAGATTTTCTCCCATTATTTTTCCCTTTCTTTCCAGTTTCTTTCTTAGGAGTTGGTGGTAATTCAATAACTGGCTTAATGTCCTCTTGAACAGGAATGGGAGTTGTTGGAGGGCGCTCTTCTGTTTCATCTCCAAACATTTCTGATGGCTGTACTTCAATGGTATCCGTTCCAGCTAGGCTATCTTCAATAACTTTTACGGCTCTTGCCAGCTCATCTTCAGCCATGGCCATGCTTTCGTCATCTTTTTCTGCACTGAATTGTATTTCATTTGAATATTCATTTGTCTCTTCCACAGGAATTATGGCTTTCTCTACTTCAACTTCTGTTGTTATATGATCCTCTGACTTCGGGATTAAATCCAAAAACAAATCTGTATTGTCTTGTAGCGAAGAATGACTGGCCTCTTCTACAACATGGCTTTCTGTGCCACTCTCATGAGACTGATCAGATGACTTTGTACTGTCTTTTCTAGCTTTTTTCTTTTTAGCTTTTGTAGGTTTTTGGATGGTTTCTACAGCTCGGAATTCTTCAAGAGCCTCTTGGGCTTTCAGTTGTTCTAGTTCGTAAATTTTGGTTTCTGTGTCTAGCAACTGACTGACAGCTTCAGCCGCTTCATTAAAACTATCAGTTGGCTCTGGTTCAGGAGGCACTTCTGGTTGAACAATAGAGGTTTCCTCTTGTGTCGTCTCTTGTATAGCTACATCTTGTGTAACTCCTTCCTTGATTTCTTCTGTTTGAGCCAAAACAGATTCAAAAATGTCTGAATATTTGTTTTCAGAGTCTAAAACCTTTTCTTCTGGTTTCTCAATGACCGGAATCTCTTCCAGTTTTGATGGTGGAGCAGGAATAATTTCAAGACTTGGTCTATCCTTTCCTCTTTTCTTTTTACGACCTTTCTTGCCAGATTCAACAGTAGATTCTACAGCTGGAGGTATGTCTTGAATTGGATGAACTGCAAGCTCATCAACCACTTGTGGTAATATTTGTGGTGTTTCTTTTTCAACTGGTATATCTGTTACTACTGGAATAACTTCTAAACTCTCTGGTGGTTGTGTAGCAACTTCTTCCACTGGTTTGGCTTCTGTAGTGAATATTCCTTCATGTTCATCTAGTAGTGTTTCTTCAGTGACACATTCTCCTTCTAATTCTGGTTTATGATTAAAAGAGCTGCACTCTAGTTGCACTCGAGGTAAATCACGAGGAGGGGACAGTTCCTTGTTTTTCCTGTCTTTCTTATCTTTCTTTCGCTTTGTCTTATTGGGCTTCTTTTCAAGTTTTTCAACCTTTTCAGAGAATATTGGTGGCTCTGAAGTAACCTTGTGCAGAATAGGTGGAAATAATCGTTGCTCTTCAAGTGCAAACTTTTCACTGAATTTGGGTATGTCAGATTCTTTCGCCTTTGCCTTTTTATTCTTGTTCTTAACAATCTTGTGATCATCCTGTGGTTCTTCATCCTCAGAAGAGAGTAAATGTGGTAATTTAAGCTTCTGTCTTGGTGCAAACCGGCCTTCAGGCAGGTAGTCATCAGAATCACTGTCAATAAAACTGAACACCTCTTCCGCAGTTTTCTTCACATTTGTTTTTGTTTCCTTTAACTCATGGTTCTTTTTATGTTTAGAATCATTGTGCTTTTTTGGCTTGGTCTCCTTTAGTGTTTCTTTGACTGTGTCTTCGGGAGGGAAAAACCCAAACCCAGATTCAGAGGATAAACACTTCTTCGGACTTAATAAATTAGTTTCTTCTTTGATTGAGATTTCCTTAGCACAGCTGATTTCAACGGTTTCTTTCTTGATAGAAGAATCGTTCAGTTCAAAAGTACTTTCAATTTGATTAAAAATTGTATATTCAGGAGAGAAACTTTTATGAGGAGAGCTTGCTTTAATAGATGTTGATTCAAAATGGGATAGCGTAAATGTTTCTTCCTTATTTGCAGTCGTTTCCACTTTGGGCTCAATTATTTCGGTGGTAAGAACCTTTTCAGGCACATCCTTGGACATTGATTCAGATCCTGTAATGTATTCTAACTCCATTTCTGTTTTGGGCATTTTTACTATCATGTCGCCTCTTTTGTCGACTTTTGAAGTAGTCTTGTCTTTCTTCTTTTTCTTTTCCTTCCCTGATCTCTTTTCCTTTAAGTCTTTAGGTTCTCCATTCTTAGATTTCTTTTCTTTCTTTTTCTTCTGTTTCTTTGGCTTGTCTTCAGAGTCTGATTTGCTACCTTCACTGTCTGCTTTATATGGAGCAGATGTATCATCAGTAATAGAAGGTTTCGGAATCTGTTCAATAGGTTTTGGCTCCTCTATGATCTTGGGAGGCTGATCAATTTCTTTGTTCTCTGGGAATATGACTGGCTTTTCAGGAGATGGAACTGGATCTTTAGGTTTTGCATCTGTTGACTTTTTCTTAGGTCGCTTTGTGGGAGATGGCTTCTTCACCTTTTCAGGGTGACTGATGTCATCATCGTCATCTTCTGAGTAAGGAGAAAAGACATCAGACTTCAGAAAATCCGTCTTTGAAAGAGGTTTGGAAGAACTTGAATGTTTCGGCTTAATAATTGGCTTGTGATCCTCGTCTTCGCTGAAGAAGATTTTGTGAGAAACAGAAGAAGTGTCTTCCTCGTCAGAGGAACTTAAGATTACTGCACGCTTTTGCCGCTTCTTCTTGTTTGTTTCTCTTTCTTGCTTTTCTTTCTTTGAACTAGCTGTGCTCACAGACGCAGTGCTTTCCTCATCAGAATTCTGAGCACTGCTATCTGTATCTTCACTCTTGTTATGTCTGCCTTTCTTAAGTTTATTTCTTTTGTGAAGCTGATTTAACTGCTGCCTCGTTGTTTCAAGTTCTTTCTCTTTATTGTCTTTATTGGATCTTCTCTTCACTTTGTCATACATTGATAACTCATTACATCCAAACTCCTTGAAAATAGCCATATCAGCCTCTGTGAGACCAGGTGGTGGTTTCGGCTTCTTGTCATCTTTCCTGTCTTCTTTCTTAGCCTTTTTGTCAGAATGGTCTTTACTTTTGGGTTTGTTCTCAGTTTTATCTTTCTCACCTTTAGACTTATGTTTTGCTGATTTACTTTTATCTTTGTCCTCTTTCTTTTTAGAAGAACTGTCACTGTGCTTTGTGTTTTCACTGTCCTTGTTCTTCTTCGTTTTATCCTTTTCTTTATCTTTGTGATCAGTGGATCGAGACTTGTCATCTTTATCTTTCAACTTATCTTTCTTATCACTTCTTTTGTCATCGTCTTTTGGGCCTTTATCTCTGTCCTTGTTTCGGTCTTTATCATGGTCTTTTCGCTCTTTACTTTTTGACTTCTCCTTTTCTTTGCGTTTTTCCTTATCCTTCTCGTGTTCCTTCTTCTTGTCAGACTTCTCCTGTGACTTGCTCTCCGTGATATCACTTTCAGCACTGGATTCCTTCACCAGGTGCTTAATTTTACTATCCTTGTGTTTATCCCGAGAGCTGGAATCAGAAGGTTTTGAGGTTTTCTGTTCAGTTTTCTTTGAACTAGAATGATGAGTGCTTTTCTTCTCAGAGTGTGATTCCTTGTCCTCAGTGTCTGCACTACCAACTTTACCAAGCTTTTTGTCTGGGGATTTAGAAGATTTGTTGGAGCTGGACTGTTTCTTCTCTGACTTGCTGGCATCTTCAGTTCTCACCTTTGATCTCTTGTCCTTCTCATCACATTTTACACTGTCTGCTTTATCTTTCTGTGATGTTTGGGGCTTTTTGTCCACTTCAAACAGTTTTGGAAGGGCAGCTTTGGCTTCCTCGACTCGTGCTGCTGCTGAAGCTTTATTTGAGCTTGGTTTGTCAGATTTTGATAGTTTCTCTTTAGGCCTTGAAGAATCATGGTCATTACTAGCTTTGCGTTTCAAAGAAGAGCTCCACATACTGTCTTTATGGGACTCTTTCTTGAGCTGAGGAGGATTTTGATCATTTTCTTTCTTTGAATGAAGAGAATGTGATTGGGAATCTTTTATAGAACTCATCGCTGAATAGGGATCCTTCCAGACTAGTGCCATAGGAGTCACTGGACTGGCAGATGGGGCACTGCTTCCACTCGAAGAGGCAGACTCAGTGCGTTTCACAGGGATAGGTCCTTGGACTGAATTATAACTTGTGTCCATCATTGGTAATGGACCAGGAATATGAGAGTCTATCCTCTTATCTTTAGCCACAGCTGAAGGCCATGAGGTAGACGGGTCAGGTGAAACTTTTGATGCTAACGGGGATGTGTGAAGAGAGGTAGATACACTGATTGGGGCTAAAGTTGAACTTGGAGTGTTATCCCACATGCTGAGTAGTGGTGGTCCAACAGCTTTTGATCCGGGTACATGGCTGTGAGCTGGACCACTAGGCATGGAATTTAACATTGTGGGCATCTCTTTAACAGCTGCCTTTGTTCTACAAATAGGTTTGACAGGAGCTGGATCAAAGTTGACCGCAACATCTTTGGGTTCATACTTTAAATTAATTTGGGCTAGACGTTCTCGATCTTGATCAAAAATGCTCGACCTAGAGAGAATATTTTTCACCATGTTTGAAGGTTCTTTTCTTATAGTAAAATATGATGGAACACTTGAAGATCCATCTGCAGACTTCTTCTTCCTTTTGAATTTGTCATATAAACTTAACTTTTGGTCAATGGCCTTGATTCTTTCCTCTACAGATTGTTCTGTGGGAGTTGGTGGTCTCTCTTCGGCATCATCCGATATAACTTCGTGATCTTGTGGTCCAGGAATGGGTGTGAGCTCCCGTTCCTGATCTGCCAACGGATCCATTTCAACTTTCTTTGGTTCAACAGAGACTGATTTTATGGCTTCAACAGACTCTGGTTTTGTTAAAATTTTGGGATCCAATAATGCAGGAGGCAAGCTGTTTTCAGGTGGAACAGTTGGGGAGAGCATGGGTGACTGAGATTTGTTACTAGTTGGTGAGAAACAAGGAGATTGGAGTTTGTTAGTTGTTGTCAGATGTCCTAGTGTGGATGTCACATGAGAGGGGGCCTGTATGGGACTTAAAGATTTCCGAGCGAATTGGGGAAGCGCCAGCAACACCATTTCTTCTTTACGGTGTTGCGGACGTGGATCACAGAGTTTAACAGCACTATTTGGATCTACAATCATTGGTATCACTAAGGGTTCAGAATTATCAGACAATTTCACATCTGTCAGATCTCTGGAGACTTCCATATGCTTTCCAGAGAGACTAGATATAGACAACTGATGCTCTAAAGTCCTTTTTTCCTTTAAGTCATTAAATATTTCAGAAGTTGAAAGTTTGGAGTCCCTACTTTCTGTCACTTTATCTTCAATATGATTCACTTGTGGATGTTCCATACTATCAAAACATTTTTCAACTGGTTTCACCACTGGTGTAAGTTTCAACAAATTGTCTTTTTCATCACCACTACTTATTTCGTCAGATTTTTTAGTTCTGTAGGGCCGGGTCTGAGGACCAGCCTCAGCTCCCATACCATCTGGTCCTTTCCTTTTCTTTTTACAGAACTCTGTGGGAATTTCAGGGGGAGATGTGGTGTCCATATCCTCCCCATCCTCCCCATCTATCTGAGACGAGATCAAAGTGTCTTTCTTCACTATACATGATGGGCGCGTCAAACTTCCTAAAGTAACGGGCCCAGCCACATTAATATTGTCCTTTTTTTCAAGACGTCGTCTAGCTTCCATTTGTTTACGGTAGCTTTGACTTACATCTATTCCATACATATTTCTGCTTTTCTCCACTTTAATTTTCAATTCCTCTTTTCCCTTCAACTTAGAAAGGTCTTTTTTCAGAGCTAATTGTTCATCAAGCCGCGGTCGTTTTGCGACTACACGGCGAATATCTTCCTCTGCAGCAGACATTGACTCATTATCACTAGTACTCCCACCATCCTCTAGCTGCTTTAACTTTTCTAGAAGCAACCACTTTTCTCTGTGTAATTTAGAAAGTTCATTTTCACCATGTTCTGAATCTCCACGACTACTGGAGCTAGAACTAGAACCTTGTCCTTGCTTTGAAGCATCCTTTTCTTTAACGGGTTGCTTAGTGTCTTTCTTAGAAAGAGAATTGTCTTTTGAATTCAATAGCCAACTGGCTTTATCTTTAGTTTCTACCACAGATTTTAATTGTTCACATGGTCTATTTGGCGTACCAAGAACACGCGACACTGTCCTTTCAACTTTTCCCACAAAAGAACTCGCAATGGACGAGGACTCAGCCTCTTCATGGCTTCTTTTTCGGGCAATCACTCTTGCTTCAACACTTTCAAATTTACCAATTTCAAGCCCCTTTTTAGGTAATAATCCAATTTCAGAAGATAGTCTGGGCTTTGTGGGAACTGAATCAGAGACTTCAGAAACTTTTGCTAACTTCCGCCTCGGATCCTGTGAGTCTCTGAACTCAATTACACTTTCTTGACGCGCACTATAAATTGGGGGTTCTTCCTGTGTTGGTGTCGGGGGAGTTCGTGCACGGGGTAAAATATTTTCCTTTTGAAGTTCTCTAGCAGGTGGAGGACTCAAACTGTCACTATGTTGTGGTACAGGTGTTCGACTACCACTATATTGTCCACTACTGTCATTATCAGCACTATGGTCCCTCGACCCTTCTTTTCTCCTTTCACGATCTGAGGGTCGTTCTCTGGAATGAAGTTTATCATCGAAAAATCGAGACTTGAAGTCAAAACGCTCCTCATAAGAGTCTCTTTGACTGATTGGGCTTTCACTGCCACGATAATTGTCTGAGAAACTTTCCTTAAATCGTTCCTCAAATAGTTCCTCTACACTTCCACGACGTTGTGCGTCAAAAAATTGAGTGGGACTACTTTCACCAGGGCGTCGTGTAGCACTGGATCCTCTTTCACGAGCACGTTGGCTTACTCCATATTCTCTAAGTTCCCTTTCGTATGAGTCATCAGCAAAAGATCCACCCTGGCTGAATTCTTCATCAAAATGGCGACTGAAAACCAAGATACAGAACATAAATGAATTGCCCAGATTTTATATTGTTATGAGTTTGCAAATTTAAGATTGAATTGCCTCTTATGTTAAAACAGCACTAAAAAGCACTTTCCAACACTATACCAGCCTTGGAAATGGATACTAAAAATATTTCAAAATACAGTACAGTAGCTGGATTTTTTACAGGATACAAAAAGGTGTCAGGTCAACAACACACCAAATTTTATCAATTTAGTTCATTGGAAAATTGAAAGGTTGTTTGTTAGGTTGATTTGAGTTTAATGCTGTACTAAAGGTTATTTGACTCATATGATGGCATGCGAGTTTAATGGGTGTGGGAAGCACCCACAATGTCAATGGTAACGAAGACAACATAGGACAGTCGAAAGATGCAATCCAAATACATCACAAACGAACAGAATAGAACAGGAAGCTCCTTCAAAACGCCTTGCAAAAACTTCCCTATGATATCCACTCAAAGGAAAACTAATCTTTTATACCTGGATTACATTGTTTGTTTGATTGGGGTTTAACGTCGTACTCAAGGGTATTTCACTTATATGACGACGTGCCAGCCCAATGGGTG
>JAQQZZ010122765.1:0-14426 GCA_030265115.1 Mopalia vespertina
AAAACAAGTATAATTGAATCCATTCACGCCCCCAATGACTTGGTCAAAAATAAACCAAAAATATTAAAATATACTATTTGCTTGATATTCGCAGTTTTTGCAGTCTAAAACAAAATAATCGAAATATTATTTTATCTGAATTGTGAATAAAACTGGACAAGCATTAACATCTATTTGTCCCTGTGCTGGCATTTCGCGCAATGCCTGATTAAAGTGAACTATGTGATTTGTAGTTCTCGATCTTTGTGGGCTGGAATCTCCGAATTCATCCCTAATACGCGACAAATTTGGCGACGAGGATCATTGAAGGAATTCTCACGAACTCTTGAAGACCTGCATTCTATCTGTAACGCCTAAAGGGTGTGTGAGTCTCTGTTTATGTCGATTGTTTTTGTTGATGTAACAACAACACCACACTGTATTTTTGTACTGTAAGCTAAATTTTAAGATAGCAATGTATTTCAAGGACGATCAACATTGTGAAGTATGGATTAGAATTAGTAAATAGAGTGCATGGAAATGCATTTTTGGCAACTCAAACAGAAATCGATTGTCTCTACCTGTGTTGGTGGTTAGACGTACCGCCTAATCAAGACAAGTGCCTTGTTGCGCCTGAACGTCAACGGGATAAAACGTTTTATCAATTCCTGGACATGTTTAGAAAACAGCTGTGTCCTAAACCTATTGTGATAACATTACGGTTTCATTTTAACATTCAGAAGAGATGGCGAATCAACCAGACAGTTTCTCGTAGAAATAAAATTGCTTAGTGACCCCTGTAAATTTGGGGGTTTTCTTATAGAAACTTTGAGAAATTTGTCTGTTTGTGGACAGAGATCTAGTGGTGTACAAAAGAAGGTGTTACTGGGGGGAGACTTGAGTCTAAAGAAAGCTGTGGGCATAGCTGTAAGTATGGAAGTAGCAGAAAAGCAAGTTAAAATTGAAATTAATGGAAAAAAATATTGGAACTCTTAATAAATGGAATTCCAATAAAAATAAGCCAATATGCTGGCGATGTTGAAAAAGTGGGCATGATACCCAGGACTGTAATTATAAAGAAGCTACTTGCCACAATTGTAAACCGATAGGGCATATAAGTAGAAAAAGTAAAACAAGAGCTTTTAAAGAAAAACAGTTGAAAATTGGAGAAATGTAAGAAGTGGCGACCATCATTCCGCTTCGATTGGTAGTAGAAAGGAAGGTGTCGACCCCTCCATCCCGCCTCGATTATTCGAAGCCAGGCAAGTGCTACCCCATCATCCCGCTTCGGTGGAGATCTCGTAGTGGTTTTAACGAGTGTTCCCCATGTGTTTCGCCATATACCGATAATCCAAAGTCCTTGTTTCAGTACATACTTAGGGTAAAGTGGTAAGCACCAATAAACTAAATAACAATACCGGTATTAAAATTGACACAATTCCGCTTATATTGTCGTTGTACGTAGCTGTGGCAACCCAACTTGATTGGTCTTCATAAAAATGCTCTATAGCAAAACAAATCTGTCATTAATAAGTTCTTCTAATTTACTTCCGCACGGTGTTACACACGTCCATGGCTTGATCATGCGCATTGTGAATACATATATTGCCTATAAGATAACGTTTGTCATATTCACTTCTTATACGCCCGTCATTTGACGGGATGTATTATGTTATGGGGTTGTCCGTCCGTCTTCTTGTGGAATTAAAATCAAACTAAGCGTGATTGTTCGATATGACAAGACGTTGCTTGGGATTAGTTTTGGCGTATGTCGGACTACATGTGGCTCCACCTGGTGGCAAAGTATACATTTCGTTTTTGTATGTTAATTTGAACACTTCTTCTGGAAATCGAATCAAACTTACTATGAGTGTTCGATGTGACAAGACGTCACTTGGGACGGATTTTGGCGTGTGTCAGCTACAGGTGGTGCCAACTCGAGGCAAAGTCTAAATTTGGTTTCTGTATGTTCACTTAAAAACTTCTGATGGAATTCGAATCAAACTTTATGATTGTTCCATGTGACAAGACATCGCTTTGGATTAGTTTTGGCATATGTCGGACTACAGGTGGCGCCACCAGGTGGTAAAGTCTAAATTTTCTTTCTTTATGTTAATTTGAAAACTTCTTCTGGAATTCGAATCAAACTTACTATGAGTGTTCGATGTGACAAGACGTCACTTGGGACGGATTTTGGCGTGTGTCTGCTACAGGTGGCGCCAACTTGTGGCAAAGTCTAAATTTGGTTTTTGTATGTTCACTTAAAAACTTTTGGTGGAATTCAAATCAAACTTTATGATTGTTCCATGTGACAAGACGTCGCTTTAGATTAGTTTTGGCATATGGTGGACTACATTTCATTTCTTTATGTTGATTTGAAAACTTCTGGTGGAATTCGAATCAAACTTAGTTAGTATGAGTGTTCCATTTGACAAGACAGAGTTAAGATATGTCTTGTCTCGAGATGACACATAGTATTTTGTTTGGTGTATTCTTGTCTAAAGATGCTGTCACCTGGTGGATTCGATTTTAATATTCCATGTGGCAAGATTTCTCCGGGCATATATTGCGACTCACTTAAGCTTTGGTTCAAGTTTTTTCCAAGTGTATTTGAATTTTATTAATTGAACTGTTTGTTTATGTTTGTGCAGCTTTGAAAGCCGCGTGTGAATCAATGGAATATGGGGTACTGGGATATCTGTGGAGTACTAGACCAGTGAAGATTGCCTCGCTACTGGCCACACCATGGGTCTTACCTCTTGACATTATGTACAATTTCTGTATCAGGTATGTACATCATCTTGTTTGTCATGTCATTGCTGTGTTTTCATTGATCTATAGCAAGTCACATCATTCACAATTACAGAGACATTATTTCCATTGATACAATGAAACAGAATATTTATTTGACCATCCTGTCAAAGTTATCTGCCCTTTGTTTGCATGCAGCAGTTTGCTTGGCACAATGTTGATGCAGGGGTATTGATTTCAATACAGGACAGTATGTTGATGCAGGGGTATTGATTTCAATACAGGACAGTATGTTGATGCAGGGGTATTGATTTTAATACAGGACAGTATGTTGATGCAGGGGTATTGATTTCAATACAGGACAGTATGTTGCTTTACGCAATAATGCTCCTGCTAAAGTTCAAATGTAATAAAAATGCTGAAGCTGATACATTCACATAGAAGAATGATGTTTTTGTTCGTTAAGCTTAAGGCTATTTTACTAATATAATACCAGAAGTCTATCAAGCAGAAGTATGAAACCAGCCATTACACAGTCTCACAGCATTGTGACTTTCAGTGAACTTTCATAGTGCCATATGACTCATTGTGCAAGAAATAAGGGATTTCGTTCATTTTGCGCAGTTTGAATTTCAGAATCCACTGACGCTTTATGGGTAAAATATAACGTTTGAAAAGTGGTTGAAAACAGCGTTGCATGGTTTACCCATGATTCCACATCCATGTTGATGTTTTAACAGATTTCTTTCTCTACATTAAAAGTATTTGTTGATGTTTTAACAGATTTCTTTCTCTACATTAAAAGTATTTGTTCATGTTTTAACAGATTTCTTTCTCTACATTGAAAGCATTTGTTGATGTTTTAACAGATTTCTTTCTATACATTGAAAGCATTTGTTGATGTTTTAACAGATTTCTTTCTCTACATTGAAAGTATTTGTTGATGTTTTAACAGATTTCTTTCTCTACATTGAAAGTATTTGTTCATGTTTTAACAGATTTCTTTCTCTACATTGAAAGTATTTGTTGATGTTTTAACAGATTTTCTTTCTCTACATTAAAAGTATTTTTTGATGTTTGAACAGATTTTTACAGTGGGTGCCATACATGCCCCAGGATATTCAACTAGCTTCTGGACATCTGAGAGAGGCAGCCAAATTTCTAGTACACCATATCAATCATCATAGTAGGAAGTACAGTGCCAAGTAAGTATAATGACAGCATATTATTATCAGTGTTTTGATTGGTCATTGAGTCTGTACATCAGTAGAGTAGCAACAACTTCTGATATATCCGATTATCACAAATGCACAAGGCATCATTCTCTTAAAACAAATTAACTTGTACAATTTTGTACTTGTCTGAAGATTTTGGAGAATATCAGTTGTGATATCAGTTGGTATTTTAGCACAGCGTAATTCATTGGTCAAAGCACAGCCCAACTCTGTCAGTGGTCTCGTTATGATTGGTCCAGGCACAGCCCATCTCTGTCAGTGGTCTCTATATTATTGGTCCAGGCACAGCCCAGCTTTGTCAGTGGTGTCGTTATTATTGGTCCAGGCACAGCCCATCTCTGTCAGTGGTGTTGTTATTATTGGTTGAGACACAGCCCAACTCTATCAGTGGTCTTGATTTTATTAGTCCAGGCACAGCCCAACTGTGTCAGTGGTCTCTATATTATTAGTCCAGGCACAGGTCAACTCTGTCAGTGGTGTCGTTATTATTGGTCCATGCACACCCCATCTCTGTCAGTGGTATCATTATTATTGGTCCAGGCACAGCCCCTCTCTGTCAGTGGTCTCGGTATTATTGGTCCCGGCACAACCAAACTCTGTCAGTGGTCACGTTATTATTGGTTGAGGCACAGCCCAACTCTATCAGTGGTCTTGATTTTATTAGTCCAGGCACAGCCCAACTCTGTCAATGGTGCTGTTATTATTGGCCCAGGCACAGCCAAAATCTGTCAGTGGTCTCATTATTATTGGTCCAGGCACAGCCCAGCTCTGTCAGTGGTGATGTTATTATTGGATCAGGCACAGCCCAACTCTGTCAGTGGTCTCATTATTATTGGTCGAGGCACAGCCCAACTCTGTCAATGGTCTCTGTATTATTGGTCCAGGCACAGCCCAGCCCTGTCAGTGGTGTTGTTATTATTGGTCCAGGCACAGCCCAACTCTGTCAGTGATCTCGTTATTATTGGTCCAGGCACAGCCCAACTCTGTCAGTGGTCTCATTATTATTGGTCCAGGCACAGCCCACCTCTGTCAGTGGTCTCGTTATTATTGGTCCAGGCACAGCCCAACTCTGTCAGTGGTGTCGTTATTATTGGTCTAACTTACCAGGTCGATATCTTTCTAACCTACCAGGTTGTGACCATTCTCACTTACCACATCGATATCATTCTAACTTACTGGGTCGCTATCATTCTCACTTACCGGGTCAATATCTTTCTCACTTACCAGGTCAATATCTTTCTCACTTACCAGGTCAATATCTTTCTCACTTACCAGGTCGATATCATTCCCATTTACCAGGTCGATATCATTCTAAGATACTGGATGGAGATCATTCTTATATACCCTTAAGAAACTACCCAAATACTTGTCAACAGTTACAATTTGAACTTATTAAGAAGAACTTGGGTACAAGAGCAATTTGCTGAACCCATGTACTGTAGCTATGTTACATTTTGACTATCAATGGTGGCAACTGTTTTATTCTTTCATCCACAGGTTTTCATGCCAGGTGGCGATCTCTGAGGTGAACTATAACCAATGTGAACCTCTGATGGACTTAGAAGACCCTGATGTAAGCTCTTATCAACCCTACCCTGTCGTTAAAAACCTCAATATTGGCTTTGCTGTCAATTTTGAAACAGATTCTATCAAATTTCCCCCAACAACGTCGTCAGCTCTGCGACAGTTAGAAGGGAAAATTGACCACCTGGACATTGACAAAGTGGACATTAACAGTGAAGGGCCAGGCTGTAGCTTGACGCTTCATGCTGAAGGTCAGGACTTAAGCAATAGCCGAGACAACTTTCTCACCTGTGAAGAAATCTTTGACACATTTGAAAACTGCTTGGAGGTTTCCCACCAGATGGAGTCTATCGTGGCATTTCATTACCACAATGGCAAGAAGAAGGGCGTGGGCAGTGTGAACGTGCGTGAGGTGTTTAATCTGAATGATATGGACATCAAGGTGCCCTCTCTTACAAGCTCGGGAGAAACTGATCCTTCAGAACTCACATGGGATAATTATCTAGAGTTAGAACAAGAAGATGCTCTAGAAATCTCAGCAGACTCTATTGACTTTGGGCCAATTGATTTTGAGGTTGAACTGTCTGATACTGACAACTGATTGATTTTGACGTTAAACTATCTGATGCTGACAACTGAGGCTTCACACGAAAAAATGTTACAACTTTCTCATAAATGAGACTGGCTTCCAAGGAAAACCTGTTGTGATTTAGTTAAAAGTGAAGGAAACTCTGTTCTGACCACAAAAGTTGCTGAATTCTGATAAATGAGGCTGAAACAGATGGTGCCAGCTTCTGACAAATTGGACTGGACCCAGAAGAATGTTGTCAGATCATGCTGAAAAATCTGATTTGAACTTCTGAACAGGCTTAGTCGAAGATGATGCTTCTGTACTTTGTTTGATATCCAGTTCTGTAGAGCATAGTCATTAATTTGGCCACTTGTATCTCAGGATTAAAGCAATGTTGTCATGGGTACTGACTTTGTTGAATGTATATATATATTCAATATGTCACATGTTTTTTTTTCTGTAATTCCTAGAGTGATTTTGAATTTTATTTGACATTTTATCTTAAATGTTTGATCTTATTTGCTCATTCCACGTTGGCAAACCCCAATAACATGCCAATTTAGCAAGTGCTTAATCTATAATATTAACTTATAAAAATCCTTTTATCTGTTCTTAGTTTATGGGTAAATATTTATTGTTTTATTTACCAGTTTGTTGTTTTGGGCACTACGTTGTGCCGTTTTATAAAATTGTACAGATGTTAGATTTTATGTGTGCTTGGATAGGATTTGTACATTTTGTTATAACTTATGTATTACTTGTATAACATTTATACAAACAGATAGTTTTAGAGGCTAAGCTAGTTAGACACTAGTCCTTTATAGTGATTAATATATACTGATTTTTATGTCCATGGACTTTTAAGGACTTCTTTAACCTCATTTTTTTTATGTCCCCTTGGATTTTCCCTTTGTCTTTATTTAATTGTTTTGAGTTTAACTAATCAATAGGTGTGTGTGTTACTGTTAAGTATGAATAAAACATGATCAGTGTTCTCTATGTGTGGCCGGGACAAAGAGTGGGAATCTTAATATATATGTAAATATAATGAACAAAAATAAATTATGATAAATTGTTACAAACATGCAGAGACTTTATCTTTATCCATTGACGAGGGAGTTATACGACTTGACTTTGGCAAACGCAGCGGTGGTTTTTAATGAGATTTCCTCTCGGGTTTTCCACCCTATTTAGGTAAGCCAAGGCAAAGTGAATGGATGATCCATGCAGAACACTTCAAATCAGTAGGACGTTAAACCCCCTATTTTACAATCATTATAAATCCATTTGTTAAATACCAGTGTGTTGTGCCAGGGACCAGGGTGATCATTCTCACTTACCATCTCGATATCATTCTCACTTACTGGGTCGAGATCATTCTCACTTACTTCCTCAACATCATTCTCACTTACTGGGTCGACATCATTCTCACTTACTGCCTCGACATCATTCTCACTTACTGCCTCAGCATCATTCTCACTTACTGGGTCGAGATCATTCTCACTTACTGCCTCGACATCATTCTCACTTACTGGGTCGAGATCATTCTCACTTACTGCCTCGGCATCATTCTCACTTACTGGGTCGAGATCATTCTCACTTACTGCCTCGACATCATTCTCACTTACTGCGTCGACATCATTCTCACTTACTGGGTCGAGATCATTCTAACTTACTGGGTCGAGATCATTCTAACTTACTGGGTCAAGATCATTCTCACTTACTGCCTCGGACTCATTTTCAGTTACTGGGTCGAGATCATTCTCACTTACTTCCTCGACATCATTCTCGCTTACTGGGTCGACATCATTCTCACTTACTGGGTCGACATCATTCTCACTTACTGCCTCGACATCATTCTCACTTGCTGGGTCGACATCATTCTCACTTACTGCCTCGGCATCATTCTCATTTACTGGGTCGAGATCATTCTCACTTACTGCCTCAACATCATTCTCACTTACTTCCTCGACATCATTCTCACTTACTGGGTCGACATCATTCTCACTAACTGCCTCGACATCATTCTCACTTACTGGGTCGAGATCATTCTCACTTACTGTCTCAACATCATTCTCACTTACTGCGTCGACATCATTCTCACTTACTGGGTCGAGATCATTCTAACTTACTGGGTCGATATCATTCTAACTTACTGCGTCAAGATCATTCTCACTTACTGCGTCGACATCATTCTCACTTACTGGGTCGATATCATTCTAACTTACCAGATCGAGATCATTTTAACTTACCGGGTCAAGATCTCTCTCACTTACCAGGTCAAGATCATTCTAACTTCGTGGGACAAGATCATTGTAACTTAATGGGTCGTGATCATTCTAACTTACAGGGTCGAGATCTTTCTCACTAGGTCAATATCATTCTAGCTGGCCAGGTCAATATCAAACATTGAATTGTCCTGATAGTTTACTGGTATACTGTGGATAATGACCAAGAGGAACAGTACCAGCAGAAAGCCTTTCCAAGGGTTAATCAAGTATATGGCATACGTAAGGTAGATTTAGGTGTGTTACTTTTGTCCAGTAACTGATTGGAGCCGAGGATACCTGGACAATGCTATATAATTGTAAATAGAGGATTCATTTATCTGAGAAATTAACTGAATTAGCACTGTGCAGTCAATTTATATGTAATTCCCATGGTTGCAGAATTTGGTGAAATGCAATTTCACTATTTGTTTTAACAGGAGGAAGCTACATTCTATGATTGGAATTTAATAAGTGTTTGTTTGTTTGATTGATTGGTGTTTAACGTCGTACTCAAGAGTATTTCACCTATATTACGGCAAATTGTCCTCTTCACACTGCTCCTTGCCTTATTACGGTGGAAAACCGTGAGGAAACCTCGTGAGCCACATCGTGTGACTCCTTCATATACCTGATGGCTGACAGACGGCCTCGATCCCGTAAACAGTCCTCCAGAGCAAATTCACGAAATTACTTCCAACTCGGAATGTGGCTTCTTCCTATTATGACAATAGATTGGATTGCAGTTCACCAAATTCCGATTCAAATTCACTTATTAAATTCGGTGAATTATTAACCAATATCTATCTCGATGACAGAATTTGAAAACCATGCCTTGAAAACCCAAAGTAAGATTTCACTTGTTACCTCAAAACTTAAAGTATCATTTGAGAATCTTCTTTACCCTGGAAAAAGAATGTATAGCGGAAACTTACTCCAACCAATATCGTCACTGCCAGTATTACCTGCCTTCACAGACCAATATCGTCACTGCCAGTATTACCTGCCTTCACAGATCAATATCGTCACTGCCAGTATTACCCGCCTTCACAGATCAATATCGTCACTGCCAGTATTACCTGCCTTCACAGATCAAAATCAGAATTTTTAGTAAACTCACAGCAATAACCCTATAAGACTATCAGCCATTTTACAAAACTAAGACAAAAAATCCAACAGATTAAATCTATGTGGATGAACATCAACTGATATCCTATAAGAGGCTGTCAAAGTGGCAATAAACTGACCACCAACAGCTACAGCCTACTTCAAAATCAACCACTTGAAGCTGGATCCTATCCCCACATTCAATATTTTACCCTACCTTTTAAAAACAAGTTCGGAAATAAGGAGTGTCACGCTCTCCGAAGCTAACTTTCCCAATGACGCCGTGTTCAAGAGAAGATCAACCCTTGAAAACATCCCGAATGGCAACATAATAAGTAAGACTTGATGGATTTTCAACTTCTGGTTTTATTCATACGCAACGTTTCAATGCAGATACTAGCACCGTTTTCAAGCTAATGGCGTTTATAAGATTATAGATTTTCTTAACATGAACGCTAAATTGTTTGTAATAAACATTTTTTATGAAAGAAAAAGGTCTGAACAGCCTAGAAGTGAAATACCCTTGAGCCCGATGTTAAACCCCCAATTAAACAGACAATTCAATTATTGTCCATTCCCGGCTCTTATAGACTACTTGTCCAGATTGTATACCTCATAAGTTAATCACGACCTTCTTCTTACATTTATTTTGTGAATGTATAACTTAATTTCGTTGCTGAGAAATAATATATGGGTATATTGTTGTCTTTGTGGGATCAAGTATTTCTTTTGACGCTGTGTAAGAAGTATGAATGTTGTCATTTGATAGCCATTGTATCCCCAAATGATTGTCACACGGACATTCAGTTCTCAGACAAGATATATTACAGTTTCAGATTTTCGTTCACAGAATGTGCAATTTTTTTTATTGTATATTGCCGTGATGTTTGTTGTAAGAACATACCTTACAATTTTATTAAAAAATCAAATGAATTTTGTCTCTTTTATTGTTGAAGCGAAGTGGAACCGCGGTCATTCATTTTTATCAAACACAAAGAGTTGTCTCCCATTTAATATACCACTTACACCCCTTGTTGAATCTTAACAAACCCGGTGGAGGCAAGCACATTTTTCTCTCTTCATTTATTCAAAATATATAATATGAACAGAGTGGTCACTGCTTTAATTTCTCAAATATTATGTCCCAACAAATTGTTTTACAAATCTACACGTGCCTAGATAGGTGGCAATTAGTGAGGCTATGGCTGTATCAAGAAACAATCAATCAATGTAACAGATATGTTTTTGTTAAGTCAGGGCCTGATCCAGTTCAAAAGTTTGGGCACCCTTCATTATGTACCCACATACGAGCCATAAGTCTCATGAAAGTGATTTGGGCACCCTCCATTAACTATCCCCCTACAAGCCATAAGTCTCATGAAAGTGATTTGGGCACCCTTCATTAACTATCCCCCTACAAGCCATAAGTCTCATGAAAGTGATGATCATTGCGAACATAGTGTTCAACAAAAAAAAGTTAAAAACCAAAAAAGTGAGGAAAACAAAATAGCATGGACTACTTTGACAGAATCGATCTACAACTTATAGTAAAGCTTGATAAAGCTGTATAAAAGTGGATTGCATGACAGATGAAGGGTAAACCTTATGAGTCTTCTCAGGTACAAATGCTTAAAGGGTTGGTGTGTTTGATCGATTGATTGGGGTTGAACACTATACTTAAGGTTATTTCACTCACATGTTGACGTACCAGCCCAATCGTGATGGAAACCACCCAACGCCACTGGCAAATATGACAAGATATAAGACAATCACAGGACATTACATGAAGTAATGCCAGTGGCTTAGTGGTTAGCATGTGTGCTTACTAATCCTTCTTCAATGTACCGTTCACAGGATTGAGTCCGCCTTTCGACCTTCAAGTATATGAGGGAGTCACACGATGTGGCTCCGGCAACTGCGGGGGTGGTTTTTACAAGGTTTTCCACTGTAATTAGTCAAGGAACAGTGTGAAGTGGACGATCTGTCATCACACAAGTGGAATACCCTTGAGTACCAAGATAAACTCCAATCAAACAAACAAACAAAAAGTAACAGGACTCCACAAACATATCGGCTTCGAAGAAAACTAAAACCAGTCATAATCAAATACATTGTATAAAGTTGTTGACAAAAACTGTTATTATGTTGGGTTTTTTTTACCACTGAAAGTCATTTAAATTCTGGTACTGAAAGTAAAATGTATGGTGGAAGTTATGCCATACAGCACCAATATTACGATAGCTTCCAGTGGAGGAGGAGGATAGCAGTATTTTGAACAAATTGGTAGGATGTATAATTTCACTATGTCATAATATTATATTCATAAACCTAATACACAAAATTTAATGGATTCAATTTTTGTTTTTTTCATAGCAAATATTTCTCATCAAGAAAAACAAAATGTAAGTGGAGTTATTTTTCAATGAGGTTTTATTTACAAAGTGATGAATGAATGAAATCTGCTGACATTGTCAGTTTACAAAAAAGTATGTTTTTAACAATATGCACGCTCCATTAGATTCACAAAGTAATAACTTATTCTGCAAGGTCTTCCTTCCTAAAAGAGCATAGTTCACTAATTTTTCAATGAGATCCACGTGTGATGGTAGTTACTTTTCTAAAGGAGCATAGTTCAGTAGTTTTTCAATGAGATCCACGTGTGATGGTAGTTACTTTTCTAAAGGAGCATAGCTCAGTAGTTTTTCAATGAGGTCCATGTGTGATGGTAGTTACTTTTCTAAAGGAGCATAGTTCAGTAGTTTTTCAATGAGATCCACGTGTGATGGTTGTTACTTTTCTAAAGGAACATAGTTCAGTAGTTTTTCCATAAGATGAAACGTGTGATGGTAGTTTTCCAAAGGAGCATAGTTCAGTAGTTTTTTCAATAAGGTCCACGTGTGATGGTAGTTACTTTTCTAAAGGAACATAGTTCAGTAGTTTTTCAATAAGGTCCACGTGTGATGGTAGTTTTCCAAAGGAGCATAGTTCAGTAATTTTTCAATAAGGTCCACGTGTGAAGGTAGTTACTTTTCTAAAGGAACATAGTTCAGTAGTTTTTCAATAAGGTCCACGTGTGATGGTAGTTACTTTTCTAAAGGAGCATAGTTCAGTAGTTTTTCAATTAGGTCCACGTGTGAGAGTAACATTCTTCTACAGCAGTACCTCTTCAAACCCAAAGCATCCAAGGCATCACTGAAAACAAAGAAGGGTAGCACCTAAATAGTTATCCATAATAAAACAATGACAATGCCAAAGATGACAGGACATAAATCTGAACTGCATATAACCATAAATGGGGAGAACTCACACCACTGACTGATTCATTCAATCATTCATGGACTCTTTGGTGATTGTTGTTTTACATTCTGCTCAAGGGTATTTCACTTACATGACAGCTGTGTATTCCAACAGTAATTAACACTAGCACAACCCTAAAAATGTGAAGTGTTTTGGTGATAAGTTCATCTTACCATGTAAATAAGACATTGCTATGCTCCAAACAAATTGTCCTTAGCAACAGGGCCTTCACAACAGAATGTACTAGCTGAATTCCCTGAATGCCATGGAAGTCAACATCAAGTCCTAATAATCATCCATTCACCGTTTCAGTCTTATTTACAATTGTTTCTCCTTAAACTGTCGTAAGCCAATAAGAGAGGTCAAACTCATTCTTCTCCAAACACTAGTATTTCCCATAGCATTTTGCATCATTCAGAATAATAGTAAAGTCTTGGCACATTTAAAGGTCTGTGAGAAATGAGTTAACAATTGCATGTAAACTGTCGCAATATAAATGTCAGAACACTGCACTATCGGTCATGGTCATGCAGCTCAAAAGGGAGATAACTATATTACACATTATTATCTGACAATGCCCTATATCCCATTGACTAAGAATAGCAGAGTAATGCATATTCGCTCAAAGTATTCATCAAGGAGAAAGGTTGCACTGCCAGTTAAATAAATAGGACTTCTACATTTATCTCACTTTTTAGCCACCAAAAACCCCATTCACAGAACACTACTATATATATATACATTTATTCAAAATATACTATAAAACTGTGTTTACTCCCAAAGTTATGTTGGAAAATAAATAATCAAATATTATTATTATTTTCTGAAACTGATTCAAACAAGCATCAGCAGTCAGCAGCACATTATCTTACCCTTCAGTGTAATCCACCTGGAGCAGACCGAGGTAAGCTTCCCACTTGTTACCTATCACCTTACCACAGGTGAAACAACGGATCGGGATGATCATGATTAAACACTTCTTTTACTCTCAGTCTATAAAAGTAGAAAACTGATTAAGTGAGACATTTGTAATTTGTGCTACAGTTAAGTTAATATAATTTCTTAATCAATTTGTGATTTATAGTTGCAAATGTATGTTAAAATCTGATGGACCAATGCTATAATTTGACCATTTCAAACTTTGGCTTTGGTATAAAAATGCCTTGCAGCCTTTGTTGGATTTTCAACAGCACATGTGCAGGGCTTTGTAGATATGATCAGATATAGGGCAAGATTCCTCAGACTCCTTTTCATATATCAATTCCCATTGCGACAAACGTGTTTAGTGTATCCGCTGAGGCATTTTTTTTTTTAGCAGTGATCTTATTCAGTAGAAGGTAAAGTGTTCAAATTTGTGGACTGGATATAAAATAGGACTGCGAAATTTATATGCATATGATCGATCAGATTACCTATAGAGTAGCTATGCTATTAGAGTTTTCCTAACCTTTAGAAACAGCAGAACACTACCATGATTCTGCACTTTATCTTCCAATGTATAGCAATTGCATAGCCTTACCTAGCACAATGAATAGGGCTAATTCCTCCATCTTAGCCCTACGTCCCGCCTATCTCAACCCATGGTGAAAGTTGGAAACTGATCCTCCAGGGACCACCGCTATCGCCGGCCTCTCAAAACATATATCTGATTTTTCTCTGATTTTTTTCGGATGCAAAAGTCACAATAATCTAACT
>JAQQZZ010122776.1:0-14425 GCA_030265115.1 Mopalia vespertina
GCATCACAAACATGTTTGAAAACAAGAGCATCACAAACATGTTTGAAAACAAGAGCATCACAAACATGTTTGAAAACTAGAGCATCACAAACATGTTTGAAAACTAGAGCATCACAAACATGTTTGAAAACAAGAGCATCACAAACATGTTTGAAAACAAGAGCATCACAAACATGTTTGAAAACTAGCATGAGTAAAACGATGCACTGGACAAAACATAGTGTTTGATTGGGGTTTGGCACAGTGCTTAAATTTATTAATATGACAGGATGCCAGCTCAATTGCATACCCTATTTTGAGGATACATCATAACATGCAACAAAATACATTACTTATGCAGGTCTTTTGCTCATCTCAACTTGATTAAGAGTTTTTCTGATGATGACAAAAAACATGTACAGTGTTGAAACTTTAAGCAAACATTAAGGTATCTGTGTTCGGACTTACACAGGGGTTATTATATGAGTATCCAATGGTCAGTATTTTAAGGTTTCTAGCATATTATTGGGTCAGAATATTCAGTTTTCTAGCATCATCGGGTCAGTATACTCATTTTTCTAGCCTCATCAGATCAGAATACTCCAGTTTCTAGCATATTATCAGGTCAAAATACTCAGGTTCTAGTATTATCGGGTCAGAATACTCAGATTTCTAGTATTATCGGGTCAAAATACTCTGGTTTCTAGTATTATCTGGTCAAAATGCTCTGGTTTCTATTATTATCGGGTCAAAATACTCAGGTTTCTAGTATTATCGGGTCAGAATTCTCAGGTTTCTAGTATTATCAGGTCAGAATTCTCAGGTTTCTAAAATTATCATGTCAAAATACTCAGGTTTCTAGTATTATCGGGTCAAAATACTCAGGTTTCTAGTATTATCAGGTCAGAATTCTCAGATTTCTTATATTATCGGGTCAGAATATTCAGATTTCTTATATTATCGGGTCAGTATATTCTGATTTCTGGTACCTGTATATGCAGGTGTCTGTTTGATCAGTTGTCTGTTGTATCCAGGGGTCACTATACTCAAGTTTCTGATATATCCAATGCTTGTTTTACTCCGGTGTCTGGTATTCTCACTGCTCAGTAAAGCGCGCGCCGAACAAATACCCATGACGCGTCTGTTTTATTTTTAGACGAGTCAGTTTTATTTTTGGTCACGTCTGATTTCATTTTGGTCGCATCTCTTTTACTTTTGGTCACATCTCTTTTACTTTTGGTCATGTAATTTGCGAAAGATCTACGTGTCAGGAGGAAAACAAACCATTGGCACGACTTTTTGAGTAGATTATTTTGTACTAAATGTACATGCACTGATCAACCAATGTTTGACCTGCGCTGTGAAAGAGATTATTACGCAAAGAGAAGCTGCCAAAACACGTAGAATTTGCACTACATGTAGTAATAGTTTAAATTTGTAGATCAGACTGCGTTATTTAGAGCCAAGAAATAATGTCAGCTAGTTTATAGTGTATGAATTGATTGTGAGTCAGATAATGCTGTCCTTTTTTTCTGGCTAATTTTATTCCAATTTGGAAGAGGGGCCAGGGGTATCAAGCTTTGGATAAAGTACTTGTATCAAACATCAAGGTCATTTTGGAGGGAACTGCAGCAACATTGAAACGGCGCTACCGGACTTCAGACCACCCTGACGCGATCTGAATTTCTTCCGATGCGCTGGCAAAACTGTCTTTTCGCGTCTCATTTTTAAGAAAGCCCGTCTTATTTTTAAGAACTCGCTGTGAATTAGTAAGAGTGCGTCGAGACGCGTCTTTGTGGAAAACAGTAGCACAAAAATGTTTTGTTTTTATCACGTCAGTGACGCGTATTTTGTAAATATATATCCGGCCTGTACTGTAGCTTAATATTGTCTATTGTGAATGGGAAAATTGTTTTTAGAGTCCATATTGGCAGGAGACCTCTGTTGATTTTGGGGGAACATGATTGGCCCGTGTTGGATCACATGACCTTGGCCTTGCTGATTGACGATTGGATACATCATTGAGTTATTCTGGGCAACCATCGACTGTTGTTGTAATACGGAAAAGCCTTGTTGACTAGACACGGGAAACCGAATCTACAAAAATAAAACCAGATATGACATTTTAATCTACATGTACCATTATGCACTTACGTAAATGCAGTTCTGTTTGTTTATGAGCATTTGTAGCAGAAAAGGGCAGACAATTTCTGGCATTCAAAATTGACATCTGTAAAAGTTGAAGATTTTGGATTTTACACCATGCCAATTTTTTATTTCACTTATTTTTGTCAATGTGCTCGGTATTCCTGGCAACAAACAACCACAATACACTTCACAAAGACACCACAAAGAGATCAATTTCATGTGCCCCAAAGATCTGATAGCACCAGGGCAACAGGAAACCCCCTCCAACCACCTGCTTAAGAAGTGAAATAACACACAGTACAACGTATAACACCAATCAATCCACATGAAGAACTTCTTAGAAATGAAAGCAAAAATAGAAGTATAATACAGACATAAAAAAATATATACAAAAATGTAAAAACTTAGGCAAGCATGGACTTGTTTGTTTGATTAGGGAATTATTAAACGCTGTACTTAAGGTCTTTTCACTCATACAACCGCATGCCATCCCAATGGGTGAAGGGCAGCACCCTCGATGGCACTAGCAACATAGAATGAGGAGACATGTGTGACTGAAATCACCCTCACTACCACTGGCAAATAAAGAAAGAAAATACAGGACAATCCCTAAATGCAATACCAAGACATCACAAACGTATTGAAGCTCCCTCCCAACTCCGCCCCAAGAAAGCATGGAGGGAATACGATCAAATTGCTAACCAATAAATATCAAAATAACATTCAAACCCAGCACAGGACACAATGCCATTACGTACAGCACAGGTCATGCAGTAGAATTCATTGAGATGCCAGATTTTGTACACTCCACCTCATTCATAAGGGGATATTTTAATAGTTTTCTCGAGGATGGTCTGAATAAGGTCAATTAGATCATATCATTTGGGGGGTTGCAGTTATTTATGTCGTATTGAACATCGCAGACTTTTAACTGGTTGTCTGAAAAACAATTTTGTCAGGAACCAATCAAAGTGTGTAAGAAGATTTATACAGGAAACACAGGGATTGATTGGGTTAAAGGCAGTACTTAAGGTTATTAACCCCCCTGTGGTCTGTGATTACCAATCAAAATCTGACAATAATCCATCAAAATTCAGTCACATTTTCAAGCTAATTATTACAATAACTGATGAAATTCACAGCTAAATTTTAAATAGCAGATCTTAATATTCTCCTTTTTTTCATACTCGGACTAACAGAAGATTTTAATTTGATGTGTAAAAGTAAATCCTGTTTTGGCAATCCTTGAGAAATGGGCATTCTTTAAAAGAGGCTATAAAGAAAGGGTTTTTATATAGCTGATGATAAGTGGGTAATATTTTGCTGAGATCAGTCAAGTTATTTTTGGTTTGTACAATTGGGTGCAATCTAATTAAGGGCAGTTTGTTTGAAATACTGACACTGTCTTTACAGGGTTCCCACACTTATTTAAAAAAAAATTCCAGGAGTAAAATAATGTAGTTTTTTCAGGGTTTTCTAGGACAAAAAGGGTCTCTGACTTTTGTGAAATTTTAAAATTCACTTGTAAATGGAATATTATTACAACAATAGTTTGTCATGTTGTCATAAAACACAAACGAATTCTACTTTCCAGGACTTTCAAGGACTCTTTGTTAATTTTCCAGGATTTTTTAGCACTTTTAAAAACCAGAGTAAAATTCCAGGACTTTCCAGGAGGCGTGGGAACACTCCTTTACTTAACACTAGAGGAAGGTGCATTTTCCAATTTCAAATCTGTAGGTTGTGCTGTTGTGCTGTAGTTGTACATGCTAACCAGTGAATCGCGGGGCTTCTAAATACAAAAATGAAGACAAGCATCAAACAACATTGAATTCACTTTTCACAGTACTATTTTAAAATAGCTAACACAACAAACTAAACACTTTATTTTTAACATGCACTTGTAGTATGCTTGGGTCTGAAGGAAAAGGATTGAAAATTTCTCACAAACACAACAAACAAGGTGACCAACACCTGACCAATGGTTGTCTTTTTCCCCAGGGTTTAGGGGCACAAACAGACTAAATTACAAAAGGTAAGAATTCATGCAGCACTCAAGGCACACCCATAACACCATGCATCTGTAAAGATGTACCTGATGTAGGGGCTGGTGGTAGCCTCTTAGCTGAGGGGCGGGAGGGAGTTGGTGTGGCTGGGTGGGGTGGGGCATTGTGCTTGGGGGCTGAGGAACTGTGCCTGGTGGGTGCTGCACTGAGCCTGATGGGTGGGGCATTGTGCCAGGGGGGTGGGGACTAGCTCCTGGGATATATTGTAACTGTAAAGGGGGTCCTGCCTGTAGAATGGGGCCTCCTCCCGGATGAACACCTGGAGTGGTTTGAATCAGCTGCCCTGTGGCATTTGTCAGCTGTCCCAGGTGGCCTCGTATTGACTGGCTGGCTGGGTTTATTATTTGGTTGGTGCTTCCTCTGATCATCTGTCCTGATAAACTTGGAAGCTGACCGACATTCCCAGTCCGCAGCATCTGTTCCGTCAATCCAACAGCGGGACTCATCATCTGTCTGACCTGTCCCATCATCCCCTGGCCTCCGGGGCCGGACATCATCGTCTGCTGTGCAGGATTCATAACCGAGCCAGAGAACTGATTATGGGACGAGGTAGCAGACATCATCTGGCGACAACAACAACATCAGCATCATTTGTTTCAGTTCAATTTAAATTTGAAGAATGAGTGGGTTTTTTTTCCATTTGTAGTCTTACGCCCAATTTAAATTCACTCATAGGACGACATGCCAGGATAATGGGTGAAGAAACCAACCCCGACATTACTGGTAACAAACTATAGTCCAAATATAGACACACCTCAAACAGATAGGCCTTGAGTTTCCCCTTAGCTCCGAGAGAATCAGGGACATGGTTTTTTGGTTGCTATTGATATCAATGTTTCACTGTAGAAACATACACATGTTCTAGTAAAGGTATCAAAGAGATATAATCATTTGCTTCACAACAGTATTTTGTATCTCTGCTTTACATGCTAAACCAATAAAGCACAACTGTGGGCCCTTTTCTTGAGTCAATCCATGTCTCGTTTGGTTATTGTTATGACATATTATTCACAATACTCAAGGAATGTGTTCCTAAAGTATATCGGAAAAACAGATCCTTTCCATCATGGTATGACCAAGAACTAATCTCATTAGTTTAAGAAAAGGAAATTGCTTTTAAATAGTATATGAATATGTTACTTTCAGTGAAATAAGAAAAGAACTTAAAAAGGCACAAAAGATGAAATTTGAAGAATATGTTAAATCCGTTGAAAATGATGTAACTGATAACCTCAAGTCATTTTGGAGCTTATGAAACTAAAATGTGGCTGTAGTTCTATAAATGGCCATATGTCCGATAGGGTAGATACCTTTTCAAAATGTTCCGAAATTGTTGATATGATGAATAATTACCTCATGTCAGCTTTAAATCATAATTATAGTGTTACAAATTCTCTAACAGTTAATTGTAAGTCACATTATATGTTATGTCAAATCCAGTTGTGTTTTGACGATGTTCACAAGACTCTATTGAGATTGTGGATTTCAAGGCATGTGGTTATGATGGCATTACAGGTTAAATTTGGAAGACCTGTGCAGATGAGCTAGCGCCGCCACTATCCCCTTTTCAATATGTCGTTAAACCGCAGAGTTGTTCCTGATGTACTGAAATTTTCAAATGTAGCGCCTGTTTTTAAATCTGGTGATTAACATTATAGACCCGTGTCTTTGTTGCCTCTTATTGGTAAAGTTTTTGAGATACTTGTAAATATTCATTTAAAACAATTTCTTGAATTGCTTGTGATGAACAGCACAGATTTAGAAGCAATTTGTCAACTGTAACTAATTTGACCTGTTTAACAAACTATGTTTCTGATGCTATGAACTGTAATTCCGAAGTCCATACAGTATATGCAGATTTTTGAAAAGCCTTTAACTTTGTAACTGATGAGTTTTTGTTGCATAAATTGAAGTGGTATGGAATTCGTGGCAGCATATTAAATTGGTTTACATCTTACTTGTAAAACAGAAAACAGCGAGTTATATTTAGTGGTAACGTATTTAACTGGACAGATGTACCATCTGGAGTGCCACAGGGGTCTATATTAGGACCAGCTTTATTTTTGCTATTTGTCAATGACATTACATCATGCTTTGTCAACTCAAAGAACTTGCTTTTTGCTGACGATGTAAAGATTTAAAAAAACACACAAAGTCAGAATGACAGTCATCTTTTACAAGAAGGTATTAAAAAGTTTTTATTATGGTGTCATCATTGGCAACTAAAACTTAATTTGAAAAAATGTTTTACTATTAATTTACTTTAAAGAAGAACATTATACAATATGATTATGTTATAGGAACTGAAACTTTGGTATGGGTTAAAATCAAAGATCTTGGTGTCTATCTTACAAGTAATCTGAGTTTTTCTGTGCATATAAACAAAGTTGTGAACAAAGCCTATAAATTGCTTGGATTTTTGAAGCGGAACTGTAAATCCTTTGTTAGTATTCCTGCTATAAGGTCTCGTTTAGCAGCAATTTAGAATATGCTTGCGTAGTTTCAAACCAGTACCAAAAACCATTATGTGGAAGAATAGAAGGTGTTCAAAAAGTTTTGTGAATTTTTTTATGTTACAAATCGTCTCTACAGTATCATCGCAAAGATTATGATGATCTGTGTAGACGTTTCAATTTACCATCTCTTGGTTGTAACTTGTAGATGAAAAATGTTTTGATTTATTTTTATCTACATCGTTGTGTAAATAGTTATTTTAATTTACCTTATCCTTTAGGAATATATCTTATAAAGTACCAACTAGAATATAACGGTCTAAGGACATATTTTATCCACCTACCTGTCGTTTATTGTAAAGGAAAAACCATGTTTTAATAAGTTTCAACATCTTTTTAACACCGTGTCTTGCTCTTACGATGTCGATCTTTTTACCTCAAATACACTTTAAAAGCCAATGTAGATCCATTTTGTACTTTTAACTCTGATTTTTTTTTTTTTTTTTTGCTTTTTGGCAACTTAATTAGAATTTCACTTTTACCATTATCTATTCATAATTCCATCTGTTCCTGTTATTATCTGTTATTTTGCGATCATCTCTGTTCATGGATCCCTAGGATCTCTATGAGTATGAATCAATAAACTAAAACTAACGCCTTATTTAGCGGTACCAGTATTATTACAATACACCAATGGGTATTGTTATCGCACACAAATAGAAAAACATTTACTTCGATAATTAAAATGTCTCATGAAAAAAAAAAACATATATAGGCCCTACTCTCATAGTACGGCGTTAGCATCTCAATGCTATGCAAGGGTCAGTATGTGTAAGTCGAGACTTCCACATTACTATCCCTTGCTGTAATTCGAAGGGAAATTGTGGCAAAGTTTTCATTGGACTATGGTAGAAACACGTAGGCCAATCAAAAAGGCGTTTACACACCAAAGTGTATACAACAAACAAGTGTGGCGCCGCTACCAATTAACATGTCTGTGATGATGTTAGGACTCGTTAATGGGGCTAGGCTTAAGATCGTCCATGTATATGACATGTATAGCCTACGTACTTGTCATCCTGTGTTTAGACCGCCTCTTTCTTTTTCTAAGACAGACCCAATCTGATTGGGTAAAGTATAGAGAGGTCATCCGAAAGTAGCTGCTGTAAACTCTAGCTAACTCAGGTTTTATCGCCTATGGAGTATGGAGGCAAGCCGGCAAGGTAAGAAAGGAAGCGAGGCTCAATGCGACGATCCAACTCGCCTCGGGAAGATGGGCGTTAGGGAATAGGCCTACATGAATACATACCAGTGTGGGCCCTATGTGTGGGAGTGTGTTTGGCGGGGGGAGGGAATAAATTTCATTCTCTTCTCAAAGTGTCCCCCATTTGGCGGATTTTGAAAATGGCGCTATATGTGTAAAAAGTTACAAAACCCAGATTTGTACTAAACTCGAAAATTCTCGTTGCAACTAAATATTTTTGATCGACAAAATATTTTAAAAAATATATATTTTGTATCAGTTTTATGGTTTGAAAAGAAATATTTACATTTGATTTTGATTGAAAGAGTTAATTTAAAGCAGAATATAATTTATTGTACGTATTTAAAAAATATTTTTAGCGACCGGTTGCCAATCCGATTGGAATGCATCAAAATGGAGGCTAAGTAACGCTGGTTTCGTTGTAATCTTGCTCCTATGGCATGATTTAGGGTAATAATGGCTGAAAGCGATGCTGTTGAAGACATTTCAGCTTCCTTAATTCGTGAATATTTAAGTCGTAAGGTGAGTAAGTAAAACCTGGTTGTTAAACGTTTATAATATAAAGGAACTTGACAGATCGTGATTACAGTTGGCAACAACAACAACATAACAGAGACAAGCCCGAACGGGTATTCCCAAACAACTCATTGCACTTGTCGGGTCGCCTTTGCGCTGTGACAGTTGTAACTACAGTATACGATGGCAGAGATGAGGTCTGCTCTTTATTAGCTATATTTCCCACATTGATCTCGTCTACAGTGTAGCCTATGTGCAGCATATCAACATTTGGAAGATTTTATGTGCCGTCTAAAATTAAATGTCTAAACGTACAGACAATTATCAATTTCAGTTGATATTGGCTGCACATTAATTCTGCTCAAGGGGTAAGTACATTCCTGTCATGTTACAAATCTTAAGATTATCCTCACATGAGTTAGTTGTTATGTTAAATAGCAATCAAACAAAACAAACTTATAGTGTGTTCTCTCCTATAAAGCAAAGACTGACTAAAGTATAGACAACAACTTCTTGATCTGTTTCATACAATGTTTCTATCTCATTCTAGGGATTGTTTTCAAGTATAAATACAACATCAAGTAAAATATATACCATTTGAATAAAGGTGTCACGACAGTGAGTGAGTCAAATCAATACAATTAGTGGTTTAAGTAATTTAAGAAGTATTAGACTCTGGCGTCAAAGGCAACCTGGTAGGAGATCAGATTATCATAGGCACTCGATAGGTACTCTCCTTTTTTGTCTATGTTAAACATTGTTTAGGTGGGTATCCTGTAATCCTATTAGCCCTCTAGCTAAGGGCAGTTTGTTTGGATAGTTCCAATGCTGTCTGTACTTAACACTGGAGGAAGATTAACATTCCAAGTTCCAACATTATCAAAACACTTCACATTTTATGGTGGTGGTTGTGGCAATTATTGTTGAAAATACACCACCGTCATATAAGTGAAATACCCGTAAGTATGATGTAGAACACCAATGAATAAATGTTATCCTATTAACTTGGCTACTACTTGAATGCTTTAAAGGTGGGTTTTTTTTTTGCATTTTGTGTATATTTTTGTTTGTTGTCCTAAGTCTTATGTTTCCTGGTGCTAGGCGCTTTTACGTCAGAATAAATGATTAATAGAAACCTTCTTATTTGAATATAATAGGGTTTAAAGAGCACTTTGAAGATGATGGATGAGGAATCCCCACGGAGCTTTAACAGTGTCAGTAACAGACAGATCTTAATGAAACAACTTCATTTGGAACATCTTATGAAAAAAAATAAAGTAAGTAAAGCCCAGGGCTCAAAATTTATATTGGCAAGCCCGACAACTTTTTCCATTTCTCGGACAATTGTAAGAGGCAAAAATATATGTATGAATCTCAACAGAATTCATGATGAATACAGCTACGCAATCTGTTATGGTGTTATCATATTGTCTACTTGTCAGGCGGATTCACAGACAAGGCAATAGCTCAAGACATTTGATTAAGGGCAAGCGTGATTTGGTTAAATATTAATAGACACTACTAAAAACCTATAAGGTACAAACTTCTTTACCTCAGTTCACGATTCACATTGCGACAACTCAATGTATGAATATGGGAATTTGCCCGAATAAGGTAATGATTGCGTCTTGCTAACATCTCGGGTCTCATGAAGTTTGGCTTTACATCCATTAAAAGAAATGGGGTTTCGAAATCGGAGATAAGTTAAAAAAGAAAAAAGAAGCTAGACTCCTCCCATACCATACCAGGCCCTTCACAATTTATGGCTACAAACATACAAGTTTATGGCTGAGTGGCATGTTGAATGGCTGAGGTTCGATAAATTTCATAAGAAGTTAATAATTTTTTTAAAAATGTAATCTTGAGTCAAGGGAGAGGATATTGTGAACAGAAATGTAGAATATGGCTTTATTTAATAATATAAAAAACGTTAAATTGTCAGGCAACTTTCAAAATTTTTATTAATTTTTTTTCTATCTATCCGTTCAACATGATTAAATCCTAATTACAGATCATTGGCCAGCATTATTGTCCATTGGTTAATTTCAAACATTTCGACCTCTGATATGACTGTTAGAATCTTGTCTTTAGTTCTCTCATGCGGGCCTGTGGCCATGGTTTAGTGGTTAGAGTAGGCGCTTACTACTCATACTTACCATTCACAGGATCAAGTCCATCTGTCAACCGTCAGGTACATGTATATTAGTGAGTCACTCACAGTGAGGGTGAGTGATCACTCTCCTCGAATGCCAAGCCCTGTACTGTAATAATGGAGGATTACAAATAAGAGCCGGTGATTGGTGATCATTACCCATCAGACAATAACCAATCAAAATTGACTGACTTTTCTATGTTAAATAAAAAAAACTGTTTAAGTTCACATTCAATTTGAAAATGATTGACCAAAATATTTTACCTTATAAATTTCAACAATTAGGAGAATTTAAATAATGAAGGGAAATAAGGGGCGGGGATAGGCGGATAAAATTCACATTCAATTTTAAATAATATATCGGGCCCGCGGTTGTGGCTAAGTGGTAGCGTGTGCGCTTACTAATCCTACTTTGATGTTCCGTTCATGGGATTGAGTCCGTCTGTCTACCATCAGGTATATGAATGAGTCACACTATGTGCCACCGTAAATAGGCAAGGAGCAGTGTGTAGTGGACAATCCGTCATCATATACATGAAATACCCTTGAGTACGACGTTAAACCCCAATCAAACTAACAAAAAAACAAATAAAATAATCATTCAAAATATTTTACCTTATATTAACAATTAGGAGAATCTAAATGTACTATAAAAATGCAGGGAAATAAGGGCCGTGGATAGGTGATTACAGATCAGACAATCATCAATCAATATTCAGTGATTATTTTTTTCTCTATTCACAGCTTATTTTGAAATAATCAATCAAAATATTTGACCTTATTTCAAACCCTGTGATGCGCTGATATAATTACGGGCCCGTGGCCATGGCTTAGTGGTAGCGTGTGCGCTTCCTAATCCTACTCCAATTTACCGTTCACGGGATCAAGTCCGTCTGTCGTCTATCAGGTATATGAGTGTGTCACATGATTTGGCTCCAGCAATCGCGGGGATGGTTTTTACTAGGTTTCCTCTCAGTTTTCCACTGTAATGAGTTAAGGAACAGTGTGAAGTGGACAATCCATCATCATATAAGTGAAATACCCTTGAGTATGACGTTAAACCCCAATCAAACAAACAAACAAACCAAAACTGATCTGATAACAGATGTTGATTTGTCTTGAATATGAATCTTTTGTTTTGTTTTGATTTGTTCAGAGCCAAGAAAAAACGTACAGATCAATGGTGGAAGTGATGGCTAAGAACTTCCTAGAAGGACCTCTCGAAACTCGCAGCAACAGCACGTCCCCAGAAAACATGAAACATACATCGAAGTGGGAGGAGCCCGAGAAGCGTGTGAAAAGAATTCCGTCCAGGGATAATTTTGATTCTGACAAAAATACATCCTCATCAAGTTTGAGACAAGGTTCGTCCCAGTCTGACTCCTGGAAGTCATATCCGTCATTATCAGGTTGGTCAGCACACATGTACTCAATTTTTTCAACAGGCCTTTCCATGAAAGTTTAAGACAAGAGCATAAAACAAATTCACGTGAATACTTCTACTGTAGCTTTTTGGTTATCGTTAAACTCAAGGTTATTTCTCTTATATGGCAACAGTTTGTCCACTTCACACTGTTCCTTGGCTAATTATGGTGGAAAACTGGGAGATCTCACAATGATGGAGGCTGACAGTGGCTCATGTTAAACTGTACATTAGAAACTCTAGTCCTACAGGTCTCTGGGTTTTTCTGATAACAAGTTAAAAATGGCTGTGGCTTTAATAGTGGTTAGTGAGTGTTCTTACTTCTTACAACGATTTACTGTTAACAGGATCAAGTCCATCTTTCAACCCGTAGGTATTTGAGTTAGTCAAATGACTTGGCTCAGGCAATCGCAAGGGTGGTTTTTACGAGGTTTCCTCCCAGTTTTTCGCTGTTATTAGCCAAGGAACAGTGTGAAGTGGACAATCCGTCGTCATATAAGTGAAATACCCTTGAATACGAAGTTTAAGTACAGGTCATTGTTGCACTATACTGTACTTGTACACACACCCACATGCTCCCAGGCCAAAAACTGGCAAATTTAAATCAATGGAAGTCTTGAAATATTGTTAAGGGAGGTAATTCAATCTTTGAAAAGCAGTCCTCTGTCGTAACAACATTCTTGGTTAAGGAGCTTTGACATGATGTCATACACATTAATACATTGTGACGTTTCAAAACAGGCCTTGAATCTAGATCTTCCTGACTTCAAAGGACTGCCTGAAACTCACCTTTTTTTTTTTTTTTACATTGCTAGGCTCCCTTAGTCTTGCCTTGTTCTTAGTCTTGTGTACATCTTGTTATAATTTGTTGCCAGTTACAAGTTCACCCTGGCTGGATTTCTTCATTCTATGGGGGAAATAGGTTTGACATCCTAGTCTACATGTAGCTAGACAGGCCTGTGCTTTAATCTTTTCTGGCATAACCTTAAAATCAGTCCTCTAAAATTTTGTGAGATAACCTAACATTTTTTATGTTCTCCTGGTTTGCTGATTTTTTAAATACATAAATGTGCCTTTGTGAAAAATAAAGCAAAATTTCTTTAAAATACAATCTTCATTGATAATCGGATGACAAAATGTTTCAAAATCAGTAGCAAATTGCAAATTTAGATGAAAACTGCAAACAATTTGGGAAACCTATAAATCGGTCCTCCTTTTTTAAGTTCGCATAACTATGGGGAGACCCCGTTCTGACCGTTCTCCCCAACAGCACAGGCCTGCTAGAGACTCATCCACTTGTCATTTGTGACAGGCAGATTTCTAAAAATGGTTTAAATGACGGGTACACATTCTGAATTTTAACATGGGAATGATAGGAGAATTGAAACTTTGGATAGGCAAAATTTCTCAGAAAAGGGATTAGTGAGTACTTGTAAGAGACTAGCTAAGACACTGTTTGACATACAATCCCAACTGAGCTCACCAACAAGACTGATCTAGTGTGACATGTCCCTATCTTTTAACTACAGACTAAAACTCTAATCAAAACCTTGAAACAGCGCCATGTTCATGTAGTTTCATACTTCTATTTCAGCAAGTCGATCAAATGATTTAGTGATTGACGATAATGTTGAAAGTGAGACATTATTAGGGGATGGGAAGGCTGCCTTGATGGACAGACATCCAGCAAAACAGGCAAACGGCAGCTTGTCATCTGCCCAGACAAGGACCAGATCATCAGCTAGAACACGTGGATTAGGAATGGCCGGTCCCATCTCTAGTAATATCAATGTGAGTGGAAATTTTATAATCTTAACCATGGGGAATGAAACCTTTTGTATTATGCAAAGATTTAACAAATTCAATAAAAACTAAATTGAAGCTGATTCAACCTGCATGAAAATAAGTGCAATTCTATGTGGTTTTATCGAAATAAAATAAAGTTTATTATTATTATTGTTATTATTATTATTATACAGTAGTAGAAAGCAGAGAATTGGTCTTCATATAGGCGAGCGGGTGGTTGGATTGAGCTTCATGTTGCCCTGGTGTTCACAACGCTAAAGGGGAACAGGAAGCCGATCTGTTTGTGGTGTCTGCATTGCGTCCTGTTATTCTCCTGTATTTGTCCTGTCTTGTCTTTGTTGCCAGTGGTGTCGAGGGTGGTTTCCTTCACCCAGTGGGCTGGCTTGTCGTCATCTTAAGTGAAATACCCTTGAGTATGACGTTAAACCCTAAGCAAACAAACAATTAATGATATAAGTTAAATACATGTACCTTGCAGTGTTAAACCACGATCAAACAAACAGTTTGTCTTGCTTGTGTTTGTTGCTAGTGACATACATCTATGGTGGGTGTCTTCATTCATTAGGCGCCTGTGGCCGGGGCTTAGTGGTTAGCGAGTGCGCTTTCGGAGCCTACTTC
>JAQQZZ010122787.1:0-14424 GCA_030265115.1 Mopalia vespertina
AATAAATGAAGAGAGAAAAATGTGCTTGCCTCCACCGGGATTTGAACCCGGGACCTTTGGGTTACAGGCCCAACACTAAATCAGTATATATATTTTGAATAAATGAAGAGAGAAAAATTCGCTTGTATATTCCTATAGTCCACGAATAGACAATATACTTAATGGCTATAAGATAGAATATAAAGACATTCTTATAGACATAATCGTAATGCTTTTTAAAAGAATATTTAATAGCGGTAATTTTCCGACAGATTGGTGTAAAGGTGTGATAGTCCCAGTATTTAAAAAAACGGTATGTTAGTGATGTTAATAATAACAGGGAGATAACTCTTCTTAGTCATTTAAAGAGAGAGTAAACTTATATAGCAAGTGTATGTTAGATGAATGTGTGGGTATTTATGAGTATTTTATTGTGTGCGATATGTTCATTGATATTATCATAAAAGAATAAATATGAAAAGTGGTTGCCTTTACTCAAATATGTCAGTGCCGCCATGAACAACCACAGAGCTCTTCTGGAAAAAGGCCGGAAAAGTATGCTTGTGATAAAGAGACTGATATATATATAGTTCAGAGCCCTTGTGTCTTTTGTTTTGGTAACTCCCCCAGACATCCACTGTACTGTGATAAGCTGATTGGTCGGCTCACACACCTCCAGCAAATTGTGTGTCTACATAGTATTTTTACGTTGTAATGGACCAGCTAACTTTCAACAAGAAGTAGTCATTTTTTTTAAAAAATTCGTAAAAATAACAAGTCATTGTTTATTTGATTGCAAATTTTACGCTCTATTTAATGTAGACACCTCACAAGCTCTAAATTGGTTTTCAAATTTTGTTTCTAAAACTGAAGCTATTGTTATTATCAACGCTGTACCACATGCTGTCTTCTCATGCCAGATTGAATATCTACGTCTGAAACTTGTCATCTTCTCTTGTTGGTTATTGCTATAGGTGAGCTGCCAGGGCTACTTAACGACTCCTTCTACAAAAGGTGCTATAGCCCATCCCTCCGCCAGAGAGACAAACTCCGTATCCATTGGTTGTGAGACGACCTGACGGCTGCAGTTAAACGAGTCGAGCTGCACAACCAAAAGACCGTCGAAATTTACAATGGCGACCCCGACGAGACCTGGCACACTTAACTTAGCTTAACCAGAAAAAACAAACACTTGATAATGATAAAATCTGTTCGCCGTGATGAACTGGTTCAGATATGGGAGGGGATCAACAACCTTGTCCTGACGGTGAGGAGTGATATAAACTCACATGAAGACCGGAGAGTGCACCGTGAGACGATCACCGACCTGGCAGAAAATGTTCCGAAGATGGACGGCGTATCTCCCCGAGAGGTGAGGTACTGGCTGGACGATATCGAGTTGGCGCTACAAAGCGATTCACTACCCCAGAAAGGTGCCCCAACAAAATTGGTCTCCCGTACGTCAACCGGACCTTTACGGCGTTCGATCGAACAGTTTCCCCAGCATAAAGTGCGAGACGACGTCACGTGCCCAGAGTTACGTGAGCACATCACAATCGGGTTCGTCTTCGCCCATGAGGATGACCGCTTCAAGGCAGAGTTAGACCAGATCGTCCAGAAACCAGATGAAAACACCAATGCTTTCAATCGGAGATTCCGGGACCTAGCTGGAAGAGCGTACAGCAGCGCATGGTACTCAAAGTCTACGTTCAAGGTCTGAGAGACCGAGGCCTGGCCAGAAATGTCATCACTGTGAGGGAAGCCAAGAACCTCGCCGAAGCAATAAAGTTCGTAGAAGGAAAACAAGCTTCCGAGGAGCTGTTCCAGACGATGAATACAGGAAAACGTCATGAGCCAATAGAGATAGTGGCTACGGAACCCATCAAAACTGACATCCGTGCGCTCATTGGGGCCGAGTTTAGAGATGCACTTTAGACGTCTAACCCTCCGAGTGAGAAGAAGAAAACACGGCAATCCCACAGATGCGGTAGATTCGGCCACATCTAGAAATTCTGTCGAGCGAACCTCCCTCCACCTCAACAACCGCCTCAACAATATCATTACCCTTGGTTTCACCAGTCACCACCAGTCGCCGTAAGTGAGCAACAAAACTTTCACTCACGACCAAATCGCCAATACCCCCAACAGCCTACTAGACAGAGACAGAAGAGAGGTAACTATCAAAACAACCAAAGACCACCTCTTGAACAGGGAAAGTACAACAGACCAAGCAGCAATACGGTCGCTTCTCGGTCCAACTCCAACTAGAATCCCTAACCGTCAACGCCCTAAGAGACACCGGCGCCTGCACGTCGATCCTTCGTTTAGACGTTTGGAACAAATTGACCCAACGACGACCTCTGCAGAAATCCGAAGCTATTGTAACTACCAATAGCTTGCCAGTAGCTCTACTAGGCAGAGCAGAAGTGAAGTTTAAATCTGCTCGACCTATACCTGTCTCTATTATACAAGACATGAGACATCATGTCATTCTAGGATCCGATGCCTTGGCCATGGGACAAGCGAAGGTTGACTACAAAACCAAGACCCTCAACGGTACAACCGTCTGTTTGAACTGAGACCCGTTCAGACCAGCGACATTGCCGCTGTACATCATTCGACCAGACTGCAGAAGATTGACGAAGTGCTTCAACAGTATAGAGACGTGTTTGATGTACACCGAAAGAAGAAATCTGGACGTCTTCCCTCAGTCAAATGCACCATTCCCACCGGAAATCATCCGCTCATCTGTCAACGACCATACCGTCTTCCCCTTTCGAAACAGAAGGTTGTCCAGGAACAGATCGAAGAATTGTTGTCCTTAGGTGTTATAAGACCAAGTTCTTCGGACTAGGCACACCCATGCTTGTTAGTCCCAAAACCTGACAATTCTGTACGTTTTTGTGTGGACTATAAGAAGTTTAACAGCATCATTAGGTCAGGTAAGTACCCATTACCTCTTATTTCTGATATTTTTAATAGATTAGCAGGTAGTTCAATTTTTACATCTCTAGACTTAAAATCATCGTACTGGCAAATTGAAATGGACCCAAAATATATTCACAAAACAGCTTTTGTCTGTTCCGAAGGTTTATTCGCGGGGACGGTTATGCCTTTTGGTTTAAAAACCGCTCCAAATCTATTTCAACGAGCCATGCACGATATTTTTCGTCCGTACATTTGAAAATTTGTTTTTGTTTATGTAGAGGACATCGTTATATTCTCAAAGAATCCTAGTGAACATGCCGAACACTTAGACAATTTTTTTAAGAAGTTAATAGAGTTTAGCCTTCAATTAAAGTTTTAAAAAATGTGTTTTTGGGGCTAGTTCGCTAGATCTTTTAGGATACAGAGTGTCAGCTGAAGGCATATCGCCTCAGAAACAAAAGGCCTAATGTATTAAAAACATGTCCCCCCTCCCCCCTAGCACAGTTAAGGAAGTCCGTTCACTGTTAGGGATGACTGGTTACTTCCGGTCATGCATACCAAATTATTCAGAGATAGTAGAACCCTTGTATTTTCTGACTAGAAAACATTCGAGATTTTCGTGGGAAGACGCTCAGCAAAAGGCATTCGAAGCGATAAAAGACATATTGGTATCTGGCATTGTGTTAGCATATCCAGATGTTCGAAAACCGTATAAATTATACACTGATGCTTCAGTTTTCGCTGTAGGTGGAATCTTGACTCAAACTAGAGATGCTGGCATAGAAAAAGTCGTTGAATACGTCTCAACAACCTTTAAGGGAAGTCAGTTGATTTGGCCAGTTATTGAACGCGAGGCGTACGTTTTGATAAAGAAAGAAGAAGTTGAGTTAAAGAAGTTTGCCTTAAAAAAGTTGATTCCTTATTTGTATAGGAGCGAATTCACCGTATACACAGACCATAAACCGCTAAAATCTCTTTTCGTGGGGGAAATCAAAAATACAAAGATACAGCGATGGAGTGTGTATATTGGAGAATTCGGCCCAAAGATTGAGTACATTAAGGGTTCCCATAATGTACGAGCTGATATGTTATCTCGTTTAAAGAGACCACCCGAGATAGCAACTCGCCATACCGGAGATTAAAACATCACGGGACAAATACACACACTTACAGGACAATACAAAGACATCAGAAACAGATCGGCTTCCTGTTCCTCTTTAGCTCAAAAAGCACCAGGGCAACAGGAAATTCCCTCCAATTTCCTGGGACTTTCAATATGTACGTAACGTCAATTGTTTATTAAATAATATGAAAAAAGTCTTAAGGACCAGTGCCTTCAATCTTGGTAATATGATCTACGGTCATCACCTAAAGGGTCTATATACAGAATCTTTCAATTGAATTTGGTAAAGAAGAATATCTAAAAATGCTAGACAGTAAAATGAGAAGAATATTGGTTAAATTTAGAACCACCAATCACAGACTCCCTATAGAAACTGGACGGTGGATAAATTTCCTTGGGGGTGAGAGGATATGTCCAGTGTGTGATAAACAATCTTTAGGAGACGAGTTTCACTTCGTGTTTACATTCAATAGAGTTTATCACTTATGGAGAATATATTTACCAAGATACTGTTATGTGAACCCAAGCTATTCTAGTCAGGCCCAAAAATTATACTTAATAACCTAATGCAATATATTCACTGCGCAATAAAATCATGTAACTTTACATAAATGTATATAAAAATTAACACTTATAATTATGTTACCTCGTCACTTGCCATAATTTATTTTTCCCATTTCTATATCGATATGACAATTGTGATCGAAGGAATGAATTATTTATTTATTTACTTATTTATATACAATGTATGTACTAATTAATTTTATGTTTGTAACACGTGATTTTTGTATTATAGTATTGTATATTCTAAAATACCAGTATGCAGGGGCATTTATTCTTAAATACGCACACCGAATATATTGTTTGCTAGATATGTATCACATACTTTATATACTATGTAAATGGTCTAAACCTTCTCTCTATATATCTGTAGGTAACCCATAACAACTCTAAGATTTACCTAAAACGTATGTGATTACTTTCTAAAAAAAATCATATTGATAGTGTTGTATCAGCAATTATTATAACTTGTTATTATTGTTTTCAATTCTAATGTTTCACTCAAATGCGTAAAGCAACTTGTACTGCATGATCAAATTTTGCATTCGATAATCAATTGCCTCATTAAGTTTCTTCAGCTTTGTTTTTTATTAACACACGAAGTTTTGTTTAGGCTATAGCCGCCGTGATATATGTACAAAAATACCTTATGTACCATCAAAATTGTTTGAGTGCATCAATAAAATCTGAAAATCTGAATCGATCTGCCCATATTTTTTACTAAAGCTACTTCCATTGGCGAATATATATAATCCTTTATTTCTTGGTTTCCATTTCAGGTTATTTTTTTAAGAATTGTTTTAATTTTTGATGGGCAATTTCATTGGACCAAAATTGAGATCTTTTTTGCGTTTCGTTGATCTTCGCTCAATACAATCCTTTATTTCGTGTTTTTTTATTTCAAGTGACATAACCTTAAGTACGGCGTTAAACCCTAATTGATCAAACAAAAAAAGGAATTTACTTTGTTTTTTAGAACTGTTTGCGTTTCATTGATTTGCACGCAGTATAACTAGAGTTACTACCCTTGGCAAATATATCATCCTCGATTTAATGTTTACTGATTTCAAAATAACTTCCATACAAAATACGATAGCAAATCAAAATTTGAAAAGCTGTTACCTTCAAACATATTTGTCCGAAATGGCTGGCTGCTTTGTTGTGGTAGACAGGGTCAATGGGTTATGAGCGCTGGGCAATATGTTAAGTAGCCATGTATATTTTATTATGGTAACTCACCCAGACATGCGCAGCATTTTGGTTAGCTGATTGGTTGAGCGGCACACACTTCCAGCCACCATTGTGAAAATGTCTGCCCCCTGTAATCGACTAGCTTAATTTCGATAGCGAATAAGAAAGAAAATTGCCATTATTTGATAGCAAATTTCACGCTCTGTTCGATGAGTAGTATAGAGTGAGCAGCTCAGTTTGCTATTACATAATAAGGAAGGGTTGTGCGTTATCAAGCACTATTTGTTTATTACATAAATAGTAGTGCGGTGCCGTTTATGTAGTAATATTTTATTACATGTAATGAAGAAATGTACGTTATTATGTACTAATTCCGGCCCCTTCGTACAAGGTAAGTAAGGGCTCTATGTTATTGAGTATTCATGGCCGGCGTCCTTGGCGTGATGTCAACGCGGTGAAACGTGTGTCTACATGTGTATGTTGTTCTTGTTGTTGCATATTATGACAAAAAACAAAGAGAACAAAAAAATGAGAACTTATTAAAACTGTGGGTGTGGGGGTCTGATGTTAGATTGTAATTGCAAAGTTTTTGAAAAACTCTTTCGTAAGATTTGGGTGGTCCTGATAAGGACCTTTGGAATTAAACATGATTGTATGCGGGGTTTTTTGTTACCCTCAACAACTGGTCGCCGATCACTCTACAGCATGTACCTCTGAGGGTGGGTTGATCGATGCATCTGGGTGAAGTGCAACGGGGTAGTTCGTCGAGTTCCTTCTTTTGATCCTTTATGTACTGGATGTGTAGAGCGTACTTGGACTTCTCATCCTCGTGGCTGGTCTTCGTATTTTTCTTTCTCAGGCGTGGCATTGTGCTCATCATCGCGACCTTACTGGAAGTCTTACTGGTTTGGAGGACTTCATGATTGTGGTATGATTGGATGTCGATTGGCCACCTATTTATATGCTGTAAGTGCGGACCTGTGAGAAACTTGTTGGATTGAAATTTTCAGAGATCGAAGTGTGCTTGCTTGTGTTAGAATTCGGGGTGTTTAACGGCCCTCGTTTACATAGTCTGCTGGGGTTGAGGTGTTGTTTAGGAAAAGCGAAGGCGCTTTTCACGTGGTTTGGTTTTTGAAGCGATAAAGCTGCAACTTTTTAATAAGCAATAACATTTACTGTCAACCTGCGTGTGAGACGAGTTGAACAGCGGCGGTTTTCAACGAGATTATAAATAAAACGGTCTATTCACGGCATGTAGGTTGGTGGTAGTTCTTCCTTAGGTCTGTGGTCAGTTGGTCATATTCGTTCTACTTTGAGTCCCTACCACAAGTAGTTTGAGCGATGGATAACGCGTACACTCGAAACACCGAGCATTCAACCCACAGACAAGATGGCGCAGATATGAGAGCTTGAGTGACGTCATAATAACAACAGTCCGCGGACACCAGGTCTTGAGCGACGGCCTGTTGTTACCATGACGTCACTCAAGCTCTCGTCGGCTTCAGTCTACATATTGTACACTGTTAAAATCATTCCCTTGTTTACAAAGTGATTAACAAGTCCCCAAGGCTGTACTGTGCTGTAGCCCTTCATTACGCTATTTATAAAGAGTATTCTGTTATTCTTTTTTTATTTGTATTCTTTCGTTTGTAGTTTGATGGCTGGAATAAAGGTCGAACACAGAACACAGATCAAAATGGCACGCACAAAATGGCACAGACAATATGACGCAGCCCTTGATCGTAGCACGTGACACGATCAAGGAGGATCACTGAGTCACCATGACGACCCAGCAGTCGTCTGCTTCAGTCGATGTACACAGAGTACACTGTTAAAGTCAGTCCCTTGATTTCTAAGTAATTAACGAACCCCCAAGGCTGTGTTGTAGACCTTCATTGGTGTGGTTGTTTTTATAAAGTGTAGCCTGTTCTCGTTTTATTTATTTTTTATTTAAATAGTCTGTCGTATGGGTGTTTAATTTCCATACTACATCAGCAGATCGATTCATAACAAGGTTTCCGTATGTTTTTTATTTATTTTTTTATTTAAACATCCTGTCATAAGGCTATATAGTGTCCATACAACATCAAAAGGAAGGTTCATGAAACGTACATAACCAGACTACTGTATGTTTCGTTTTCTTTAATTTTATTTTTAAAACAACTGATAGTGTGTAGTGCACTCACTGACCGGAGCGGTTGACAGTGGTTACCTGGTAAGAGCCGGTTTAACTGGTTGAAACCGGTTGAATCCGATTAGCTGGTTAGAACTGGTTTTAAATATCACGTTCTAGCGTTCGATCCACGGCTAAAAAAAGGAGGGCCCTTGACTGGTTGTGCGTAATTCCAGACCTCCCCGGCTCCAATGGGCCGCTAAACATCAGCACTTTCATCGCGGACGTCCTGTCCAGGACCGCTACAACTTTCGACTAAACGGAGAGCGCGTCCTGGATCGATTTATACGAGCCATCTACCGGGTCAACCTAAACCACCTCCGTATGGTGCTGTGTTGAAGAACAAACTATTGAAGTATCTGGAGAAACTCCCCGTCTTATGGTTCAACACACGGTGGTATGACTTCAAAATGGCGAAGCGTTACATGTACCCTTACCTGGCACACCAACAGACGTTAAAGTACGTGATTGAAAAAGAACAGAGCCACATGGCGATCGCCACAGATACCCTCCTGTTTTTAGACGCCTGGCGCCTGACGCTTAATTTCAGCAACGATAGATGGGTTGAAGCCTACGACTGCAAGCTGCTCAAGGGGACGTTTTGTTACACCAACATGGATAGTCTGTCACGCTCAGAGGAAACCTGTCTTCCATCCACAGAGGCTTTCAACAACACGCTGAAAAACACGACACTATCAAGCGAGGCGTACACGGCGGTGCATTATGTGTGCGCTCGGAAAGGTATGACGACGCTCAAAGATTTCATCGTGTGGAATAATAACCTAGATGTGGATCCCTTCGTGGAGGCTGCAAAGAAATTGGCCACCTGTTATCGTGACCTAGGGGTAGATGTCTTCAAACAGTGCATCAGCATTCCCAGTTGGACACTACGCTACGTCTTTCAAGACCTGCCTTATTTTTTCTCACTGGTGGAGGCTCGACAACATCGTCGATGGGCCTTCGATCATCTCCACCCGCCGCCACGAAGCCGGCGTCAACAAGATACGTGGTGGGAAGCTGTGTCAAAAGATTGTGGGTTATACCTTATACACCTTATACCTCTCCTGCCTTGCCTCAGACATGCCAGCGCGGCGCTACGCCCGTTGGTTACCCACAGAGACCGAGATGGTCTTCAAACTACGCCGATCCACCACCCACATTGCTGATCAATGGTTAGATTGTCAAGAACTCCTCTCCGACATCACCATACGACATCAAGGCAACTATACGCAGAAGCGGGTGTGGAAATGTCAGTTTTCCCGGCCTGGTGGTAGTTTTGAAGGTCCGTGCCCACCCTCCACACCGCTACCAGACCCCAACGCAGCAACATCTTTTAGACGATGTCCGTGCCAATGACCTGCTTGTTTTTGTGGAGTGTCACCTACACGTACCCGATCACCATAAACCGACGTTCGCCGAGTGTCCATCCATCTTTAAAAACGGTTTCTTGAGAGGAAATTGGCCCCCACCTGAAAGCGTATGCAGCCGCGAATGTTATTTTAACCACCCCCAGACATATGTTGATCGTGAGTATGTGGGGTAAGAAGATTCTCTTGGGGACACCGCTTCTTCGTTGGTACCTAAACCACGGTCTCGTCATCATAAAAATCTACCAGGTGATGCAGTATCGACCCAGCACGTGCTTCATACTGTTTGGCGATCATATAACGCAAGCCCGTCGACAAGGTGATACAGACCCCTCCAAAAAACTCATTAGTCAAACCATGAAGCTGTTAGTGGGCCTATAGGAAAACCATCACCAAACTCGACACACGCACACCGATGTCCATATCTGCGACGCGAAGACGGTTCGGAAACGAATCAATTCACCCTATTTTCGAGAGACGTGTGTAATCAACGCCAATGCCTATGAATTTAGTACCGCCAAGAAGACCATCAAATACAACCTACCTTTACAAATCGGGTGCATGGTCTACCAGTACAGCAAACAACGCATGTTGGAGTTTTATTACGACTTCATGGACATGTAACTGGGAGCACTGCGAGATGGATACGGATTCCGCGTACATAACGGTAGCACACCCCGATTGAGAATCCCTGGTCAAACCGGAACACCGTGACGCCTACGAGACTGAGCGTGACCAATGGCTGCCCAGACGTGAACACTATGACTTCGATAAGCAAACCCCAGAGTTGTTTAAAGAAGAGTGGAGTGGGGAGGAGCTGTCATCGCTCTGTTCAAAGACGCACTACTGCTTCGGGCCCGGGGTTTATAAATTCTCCTGCTACGGTGTGAGCCGTACCAACATAACCATGGAGATGTACTGCGACGTGCTACACACCAAGAAGAGTACCTTGGGTACCAAATATTTCATGCGACTCTTTCCTCGAGAGGAAGAGATGAGCTCGTACGCCTAACAAAAGGCAGCCTTAACTTATTTACTTAGACATGTCTTTGACACGGGTGAGTCGCACTCGCACGGTTGAGGAGATACCGGTCTTGAAACCTAATGTCCGTTTGGAGCCGCCTAATATGTCTATCAAACGTCTTTTTGCCGTATGCCTCATGCGATGCACGAACCCTGGGTTCTCACCGTCGTTGCTGTTGAACTCTCGCGCCTTGTCTTTGTACTAGAGAGCTGTGGCCAGTTGGGAATATTTCGCCTTGCTGCCGTAAGACAGTAAGGTTTTGATGTATGCCCGGTAAGGGTACATGCTGGTGGAGACATTCACCAACTTATCGTTCAAGCTGACATAGACTGTGTAGCCACAGGTTCGTAGGGGCGACTTGATCCTCTTCCACCAAATCCATACCATCTCCCTAGACGATTTTCGGCTTAACATACAAAATGTTGTTGGTCAAATCCAACTACGTCTAATTATCAGCTTTGGTAATGCGGAATTCCATAAGACCGCCATCGCTGATGCTGGCAACGGAGTTGAACGTTTCACACCGATTCGTCACCACACTGCCCTGGGTCGGTTGCAGAGCCCACAAATCAAACTCACTGTTCACAACATCACACGTTGGCGGTTGTATGAATGGCGTGTTTTAGCTGAAGATATCTGTTTGAATCCGTCGAGGTGTTCTCGTTGAGGTTCTCGCAGAGGTTCTCGCTGTGGGTCCGAGTCCGAGGTGCTGACCGTCCCGGTTTGCGTCATGTCCCCTGCCCTGGTGGAAATCCCTGACGTTTGGCTTGGGTGCTGAGATGTTGGGTGGCTTCAGTCACACGCCGTTTCATGGCCCGTTCCATTGGCACGCATTGCACCACATTATGTAGAGCGTTCAGACCACTGCTCAAAGCATGTCGTCCGACCGCTTTGATCCTTTGCAAGGCTAGAGGTTTGACCAGTTTGAACACGCTGCTTAAGATGTTTCCCAGGCCACGACCCCGTTGGTGTAAACCTCCTCTGAAGACATTTAAATCACCGATTCCACCGTGGTTAACTCTTTCTTCTGCACGGGGAGGTATTGAATATGTTGCAATTCACGGATCACTTGTAATCTGTTTTGCGATGACCAGTGCTCACCGTCCGCAACAGAGGAGCGAGGGTATCGCCGACCACGCTAGTCTCTATCCCGTCACAGTACACGTACAACGCTTGAAGCCCGGTATCGAGTTCATCAGGCCGGTTCGGTACCCCTTCGTACGGTTCATGACTCGGTATGGTGACCAGGTAGTCAAACGTGACTGAGGGGGTGGGGATGGTCCAACGGAGAGGTCGACGTCTATATCGGCCGGTGGTTCGACCTGTGGCTCGCTCTGTGGGACCCCATTGGGTCGTCCCGTCCCGTGGCTCGTCCAGTGGGTGATCTGCTGGCGTGCTCTCCGAGGTTCGCCCAGCGGTTCTCTAAGTTGGCAGCAACCATTGCGGCCAGAGCGAAATAAAAGAAACATTGCGGCTCGCATTGCGGCTCGCATTGCGGTATGCTTTGCGGCTCGCTTTACTGCTCGCCCGTCGACTTTCCGCGGCGTGCTTCCTGTGGGTGGTCCGCCTGCGAATCACCCGACGGCTGCTCCCTGAGATGAATAAGCCGCCCCTCCGAGAGCGTAATGGTGTGCCGCGGCCGCCCCGTCCCGCAGCGACTCCTAAGGGGTGATGGGGTGTGGTACATGAGGGCGGGTGAGAAAGCCCACCCAGGGCATCGTGTCGTAGAGCGGCCATGGTGAGTCAGTGATCCCCCTTGACCGTGTCACGTGTACGCTCAAGGGTTGCGTCATTTTGTCTGCGCCATTTTGTCCGCGCCATTTTGTTCTGTGTTTGACCTTTATTCCAGCCATCAAACTATAACCGAATGAATAAATATAATAAAGAATAACAGACTACTCTTAATAAAAACGTAATGAAAGGTTACAGTACAGACTTGGGGACTCGCTAATCACCTTGTAAACAAAGGGACTGATTTTTACAATATGTAGACTGAGGCAGATGAGAGCTTGAGCGACGTAATGGTAACAAAACTACATGTGATAGGGACTCAAAGTAGAACGACGATAACCACACACCTAAGGAAGAACTTCCACCAACCTACATGCCGTCAATACATCGTTATTTTTTTATAATAATATTGATAAAAGTAGCTGCTGTTCACCTTGTCTCACACGCATGTTGACCGTAAATCTTATTCCTTTTTACAAAGTTGCAGCTCTATTGCTTTAAAAACCAAACCACGTGCAAGAGCGCCTTCGCTTTTCCTAAACAGAGTACGCAGCCCAGGGTCGTCAAACACCCCGAATTCTAACACAAGCAAGCACACTTCAGATTTTTTTCGATCTCGGAAAATTTCAATCCAACAAGTTTCTCACAGGTCCGCGCTTACTGTACATAATGAGGTGACCAATCTCAATCCAGTCATATCACAATCATGAAACCGACAATGCAATAAGCACAACGCCAGCCACGCCAGAGACGTATTGCGATGATGTCAACAGGCGGGATACCACGGGGGAAGAAAAAGACCAATACCAGGGACAATCGAAGCTGACGCAGCCGTCACAGCAACCCACCATCCTGAGGCGCTCCCTGAAAGTAGAACAATCACAAAGGCTGAGACAGAGTCCCTCGTCCTAATCTTCGGTAAATGGAGGAGGTAGCCAGACTCAAGGAGCGTCGTGTGTTGGAACCCATCGCTGCCACATTCCTCGGGGAGTCACTTACACATAACAGAGGCTGACGTCGAGCCCTACCTCAGGGACCACTGGAAGTTAACAAAGGAGGCGGAAGAGGGGATAACGGCTGTTGCAGCTGCCCGTCTGGAGGCCCTGGTGGAATGCTTCTGAGGAGATGATCAACAGGCTGGTCCGACATCAGCCTGAGACGTTTTAAAGACGTGGCAATATCACGTGTAAAAGACGTGTACAATTTTTGTGCATATCCAGCGCCTTAATTGTGGCGGTTCTGACCCATTTTCTTATTCTCGTGTCTGGTGGATTCTGCCATAAAGATTTTCACTACATCTTCTTCTTCTCGTCTTGTTGCCTATTTTCGTCTTTTTCTCGGTTTAACCAACTCTTCCTCCACCAGCTCACCCACCAGCCCAAGGCTCACTCATCTTGGAAGACAGTCAGGATGGCTCTTCTTCAAAATCAAACAATCTAACACCAGACCCTCACATCCACAGTTTTAGTAGGTACTCATTTATTCGCTCTTTTGTTTTTGCCATGTCTTGCAACAACAACAACAACAGCAACATACACATGTACATGTAGATACACGTGTCACCGTGGTGACGTCACTTCAAGGACGCTGGTCATGAGAACTCAATAACATAGAGCCCTTACTTAACATGTATGAAGGGTCCGGATTTAGTACATAATAACGTACATTTCTTCTTTGTTTGTAATAAAATATTACTATATAAACCGTAGTGTGGTGCCAATACGGCGCCGCACTACTATTTAGTAATTAACAATTAATACTTGATAACGCACAACCCTTCCTTTATATGTAGTAGCAAATGCTACCTGATCTGCTCACTATATACTACTTCATTGCTTAGCAATGTTGACCTGTACATATTTGTTCACAAAGTTATGGCCCTTGCGCGCAACGCTGGTTCTGAAAATATGTTCAATACAGCTTGTAATTATTCCATATCTCGTTGTTAGCTTTATGACAACCGGGGCTTACTTAATTATTCATTGAAGATGAAAGTTGTCCATCTACTTCATACGGCATACGCTAGATGTGCTTCTTTATCTGTTATTTACTCTACAATCATTTTAACTTTATATCAGAGTATTCGTTTGACTTTCTGAACACAGATGCAATATTTTAAGTTTTAAATATTTAAAAAAGGGTTGTCAATCAAACAGTATACAGCTTATAAAACCCAACGTTTTTGTTACATATAAAAACATAGCATTATATATACTACTGGAATAAAGTAACTGTGCATCATCTGCAGTGATGCCATGTTCTAATGAATAAAGATAAGAACATGATATTTGGTATTCTGTTTAATCACTGTTTAACTGTTGACAGGATAATCTCGAAATCTTGATGA
>JAQQZZ010122798.1:0-14424 GCA_030265115.1 Mopalia vespertina
TGCCAGCCCAATGGGTGAAGGAAACCACCCTCGACACCATTGGCAACAAACAAAGACAAGACGGGACAAATACAGGATGCAATACAGACACTACAAACAGATCGGCTTCCTGTTCCCCTTTCGCTCTGAGAGCACCAGGGCAACATGAAGCTCCCTCCAACCACCCGACAGTCTTACTTAAATACAGTGGAAAATCTGCCCTGTGATTGACAGTCACTGCATGTGTCTAGATATGAACCTCATATACCTGGGGTTCACCGGTAAACTCAAACTGCTACTGATTCATCAGAGGACCAATAGACCACTTGAACAAAGCCTACTTTAGCTAAAGGTGACCTTAGATTTTCCCTTGGCCTGAAGTAAGGAGACGAGCCTCTTACAAAGCCCCCTTAGCATAAGGTCTAAGGGGGTTAAATTGTCCTCTTAAGTATCACCTTAAGTGTTAAGGTCACCTTAGCCTAAGGTGGCTTTGTGAAAGTGGGCCCTGCATGGTAAATAACTAAGGTATGGCCTTCAGGCCCTCAATAATAAGGGGTGTTTTTGACATACCTAAGCCCTTCATAGCTTTCCGCAATTTTTTCGCATCATCTTCAGCATTGAAAGCAGCATATGGTTTGAGTGTTCCCTGAGACTGCAATAAGACGAAGGAAAAACACTGAGAAAACGGAGAAGAAACACTGGGCTGTACATGTGTCATTAATGGCACTGGGATCATTTTAGAATCATTATTTGATTTTTTTTTGCAGTGATGAAAATAACTTTAAGAAGCTGATTCTTATACATTATTTCTGTTTCTTAAAAGATATTCCACATGTATCATCTACTTGTGACAAAGATCAGATGTCTATTATAGTTATAGGCCAAATAAGCATTTTGGTTATCCATAAATCTGTATTTACTGAAAAGTCAGTGGTCTGGACCCTGTAAACAGTGCGATTCTTAACCCTAACTCTAAACAAGGCTCATGACCAAGTGATACTATACTGAACTGACCAACCACTGACCTAACCTCATATTGCACACCATCTACATGTTGTAGGGAAGCAGAATCTTACTATAGATAGGACTAGAAATTTGTTGAATAGTGTAAATCACCTATAGTTTCGACCATAATATAACTACTTTAAAAGTTATTTTAAGTACCTAGGTATGTTTCCTGGGAAACAAATTTATGTTTTCTGACAAATCCTGATGTTTTCTAACTGAAAAAAATGTTTAATATGCCTTCTAGGAACCATTTCTAAGTCCTTAAAATAACTTTTAAAGTAGCCATATTATGGACAAAATTTTAGGTGATTTAGGGTATCAAGATTTGATGCATACTTACCTTTTCTTCATAGGCATATTGTGCATTAACAGAGCTAGGTGCAAAATGCCCACCAGACACCCCTGATGGGGCTGATGCAGGTGGTTGTTGGTAGTTATTATAGGCTGGTTGAGCAGGTGATGACAACTGAGGGTAGACTGACTGGTTGTTTTGCTGATAAGAGGGGGCTGATGCCATGTACCCACCGGGTGGGCCGGCATTATGTGGCTGATAGGAAGGCTGCATGGCTGGGGCTGAAGGCATACCACCTGGAGGACCCCCTGCACCTGGATATCCCCCCATGGGTGGGGCAGCACTCCCTGGATATCCACCAGAAGCTGGGGGCATCCCACCGTAATTAGCTTGAGGAGGAGCTCCACCGGGATAACCAGGCTGGGTAATAAATATAATAAAAAATATATTCGCATGTATTATTATATCCCAGGTTAAAAAGACTTGACAAGATTTAATTAATAAATTAAATAGAAATTGAAACAAAGTTAAACAAAGTCTTTCTCAAACAAAATTTCTATGTAATAGTACAGTTTGATGATACTTATACATTTCAAACTTGCCCTTGGTCCGGTCTTAGTGGTTAAGGCGTCAGCCTACTATCCTACTTCGATATACAGCTCACAGGGTGGAGTCCCTTGGTTGCCATCAGGTGTATGCTCGAGTCAGACACTCGATGTAGTTTAGACAACTGAGATTGTGGTTTTTACAAGGTTTCCAACCAGTTTTCCACTGTATTTAAGCAAGGAACAGAGTGAAATGGTGACAATCAGTCGTCATATAGGTGAACTCCCCCTGAGTACGACGCTAAACCCCAATCAAATAAACAAACATTTCAAACTTTGTACATATATGGATTAGTTACCTGTGCTGGGTAGCCTGGGGCTCCTGGCATCTGCATGGGCTGAACTCCCATACCTGGACCACCCATACTGGGACCACCCATCCCAGGGGGTCCCATACCTGGGGCTCCCATACTTGGGCCACCCATCTGTAACAATAAAAACAAGTTAATTAAAGCAACTGAATTATCCTTTCAAACTTTCAGATTTAAAAATGGCCAGTCTTTTTCTTTTAATTGGTGATTAACATCATTTGCATTGCCATTGATATTCCTAGACAATCTTTAATGAACTTTCTGTGCAATGACCTTCAGAAATTCTAGATTGTTATCTCCACTTGGTCACTAGGATTATTATAACAAGCTAACATTAGTCAAATTAAAACTTTGTTCTAAATGTATTCTAACAAACATGAATATTAAATAGTTTGAAATAAACTGACTTTATCACAGCCTTATGGATTACATTTTCCAGGCTTTAATCACAGAAAAGTTTATTATTTTTGCAGCAATCAAGAATAAAACAGGCCATTGTGCCCTTATAGATTTTATTAAATAAAACTGAGCTGAAAGTTTGTGTAACATTAAAAGTCCACTCTTACATTAAATCCAAGGCCTGGTTGGGGGGCATAGGGCAATCCACCGGCTCCATATCCAGCGGAATCATAAGTAGCAGACATAGCTATCTCCGGGGTGGGCATCACCTACAATACAGTCAACAATATTGAGGCCCTTCTGTCAAAATAAACTTCTATCTTACAGTGCAAATTGAACTCTATAATCATAACAACGTTTAACCAATTAAAAACATGAACTTCTACACTAGAGCCCACCAAATAGGACACATTAACAAGAGACACATGGAGGTGTGTTGTTAACCGAAATAAATTGTTCTCCATTGACCTATTAAATTACAGCTTTCTTTTTATATAACTGGTCAGTTGTCACAAGAGATCTCAGCTACATGTAATAATTAACAATAACCTAAATGTATGTATAAGAAAATCAATGATGTAGTCAATTATTTACATCGTTATATAAACTTTTGGCAACTAGGTTTATTGATTGGTGTTTAATACCATGCTCAAGGGTGCTTGACTTATACATGTAGGAAAGAAATATAACCCAACAAAAATTCCTCCAGCAGCTTCACATCAATAAAATGTGCAGTGTTTTTGTATTTCTTAGAAAAAACAGCATGGATATGCTTGAAATATACTGCCAAAGGGCATCAGAAAATTGTTATTAATTGATAAATATCAGCCTATGAATGAAACTGAAATAATAAATGAAATGCATTGACATTACCCCATATCCTCCGGGTGCTGCAGGGTAGCTGGGTGCTGCTCCGGGATATCCACCTGATGGATACCCTCCTTGTGCGGGGAACCCCCCAGGGGCAGGGAAGCCACCCGGTGGCCCTCCATATGGGTAGCTCATAACTGCTCAGACAAGGTTTGGTCTGTGTAAATGATCTGAATTAGAATATAACATTTTGATCATTAATATTTTATTAAAATTATCTTAAAAACATTACCTACATCATACATGTACATGTATCATAAATCCCTGTATTGACCAGTGTCAGACTAACATGGTTTACTCTTTAACGATGGTAGCAAAATTAAGGCCTTATTATTTTTACAAATTTTGCTTAACCAATCTACCATTTGCATGAATTTAAACCCACATAAAGGGTCATTTGGTTATGTGAAATGAACTTGGGTGAATGATTGTTCTCATTTATAGGTTATGCTAGGGATACTGCCTTTACAGAGGGTCATTTTCAATGTGTAAATGCACACCTTTTCCCAACATTAATTCCTCCAGATGTTTAAAAAGCACGCGTAAATGTTCTGTTTTTTTTTAAAAAGTTAATTCACAGCCTGGGAAACATAACTATCTGGAAGCGTCCATCTAGTCGGATAGTTGAACCCAAAACACGCAGGTTAAGTTCACCATTTGGTCGTATTTTAATCCAACATTCTAAATTCACCACAGGCTATGTATAAGCTTACTTATTGTTCTATTGCTATGGGTGTGAGCTAATAACAAGTCATCAAAATGAATAAATTGATTTAATAGATGATATTTACATCCCTGATGGATTTCATAGATCTCATACATGTACCATGTCTCTTTGTTTTGATAAAATTGGGACAAACATAAAAAGAATGGACACGGCATGTTGCTTTTCCTAATTTCAATGTCATAATTTACATGTAGTTTTAGAGCTGCTACCTCAGTCTGTAAACCGCTTCTGCAGCAGTTTCACAGCACACGTGGGTGGGTTTAGCTTTTCATTTAATAGGTCTGACACATGTATAATACTTCATTATCAGTATAAAACAACATTGACTTTGAGCCAACCGAAAGCTTCATTCACATACACATTTGCCAAATATTCTGCAGTGTATATTTCTGATAAATCACACTTTAATTGGCCAAAGGGATATGTATTACAAGCTGCCTCGGGAAACAATGTTTTTTTTTTAAATTTTCTTACTACATTGTTAATTAGATGCCTGCAGTAGGTGCATGTAATTTAATATTGCCTACGTGACCACAACACTGAGACTAATGGTCTGGCTCTGAGGTCGATTGCAGAGAAAGAATTAGATGCACTAGTTAGATATATATATATATACATGTAGAAAAAAATCACAATGCATAGCAAATCATACTGACATAAATCCTGCAAAAACAAATTGTGCAGTCAACTAGAAAAGCCTCACACATGGCACACCGCAACCCAAATAATCTTGACACATCAAGTAGAAATTAACTTGTGTGTGGTGCTCATGTTCTGTTTTTTTATGATCCATGTTTCTACATGATCCCGCTAAAATTGTTGCGCTCAGGACTCCTGAGCAAGTTGTTTAGAAATAAGTCGCAGGAAAAACAGTATTTAGTTTATTTAGGATTGTCATAACTGTAGCAATCATACCCAAAACTAGTGTGTTTATCTGTTAATCAATTAGCGTGGTACTTCGCGGGTTAAACAATGACCAATCACATGCTCGCTCAAGGAAAGTCTGCCGATCTGAGAGTCGCCGATGTTTCAAATAAATGTTTAATTGTTGCCACTGAATATCTCATTATTAAAGATAAATACATGTATGATGGACTTTTCAAATCAATGCAAACTCTCTACATATAAAGAAATACTTTAGACAATATATTTGGTCTGAAAAATCTTAGGTTACTCATAAGCTTACACCATATAATTGATGATGTTTTTGAAAGTATTTTATAATCACCTGGGAAAAACTTAATAATAAGTATTAATAAAATCGATTATTTCACTCATGTGATGGTGTGCCAGTCTAATGAGTGGAGGAAATTCAAACCACCCCGACACACTGACAACAAACAATGACCAGACAGAACAACCACAAGACAGAATAGTTATACAAAAACATTAGTCACTAACATATTGGCTTCAGGTTACCCATAGATCTGACAGCACCAGGGCAACGGCCTCCAACCACCCATAGCTTGAGAAAGTGAAAGTCTAATTAAGTTAAATTAAATCTAAGTTAATCTTGGCTAAACACTAGACAGTACTGTAGGTACATGTAGGTTATAACAACCTTACAAGCAACACTGATCAGACTACAGATTTTATCACAGAAATAGTATGTCACTTACCAGTATGTGTAAAATAGATAAGCGGCTTAAAATTCCTTCGATCAGGTGACAATCATAACATGTAACCTGTTTATAAAAGGTGACTTTGTTTGTTTACTGGCTATTTAAAACCCTATTCAAGATAATTTCTCTACTTTGACTGTATGCCTATGTACTGTATGAAGGAAAGATCATTGCAGATCACTGCCAACAACAAGTTTATAGGGCAACAGAGAAGACTGAAATGGTTTTAAAATACATAATGTGCAGGCAGCATTTGCAAAATGCCACAATGGAATAAATTACTGTTGCAACATAGCAAACTACTGCGGGGCAAAATGAAAGAGTCCTCCCACCAAGCACCTGTTTTAGAAGACAGCAAGTCCCCAGGAGTTCCTAGGGGACTCCACATGAAGTACACTCTGTCCCCCAATGTCGTGTTACTACCTCAGTAACCTAACATATTATATATTATTAACCCATGATCCCCATAACATCTCCTCATTACTCTGCCGACCATTACAGGTATTCAACCCCGGGCTACCAGGTAAAAAGCAAATTACAAGGTCATCTGGCCTTAGTCCAGCCATAACACATATAGTCCATTTAAAAAAAAACTCCTGGGGGACATGTACATGTAACATGGTTTTGAATACATGTCAGAGTACTGTCTGACTGGGGCTGAATAACAAATTACTAACAACCTCAACAAGTTACATGTATGTTATAAAACATTTTATTCCACATTAAACGATGCAAATTGTAAAAGAAATTTTGGGGGTAAATTGTTTATGTCTAAATGTAAACAGCAATTAAATACATAAGATTAAAATACATAAGTTTATGAAAATGAATCTGTAAACTGTAAATAAAGTAAAACAAACTGTGTGTGAAATACATTATGGTCATTGACCACTTAAAACTAATAGGTTTTGGTAAGATAGGTTTGAAGTGTTCTGCACAGCTATTAACAGTACTCAAATATCAAAATAAAATACAGTTTCTGGCACCTGCATTTGACAACAGTCTGTCTTTCCTATGCTTTTATTAACTGTATAGAATGTTCCTGAGTTGATAGAAAGAAGATACCAAAGGTGATGTGGTGATATCAGTATTATCCTGTTAGTAAACAGTTCACAGATCCTGGTATAATCAAAATCTCCACTAAAGTTCAAAACATTCATGTTGATTCACTTGGAACAGACTCAACTAAGACAATGGACAATCATCACAAAACATAGTATTCATAGCACAAACTGTCTTCAGCATAGTCTTCTCAATTGTATATTAAAAATGAATAACGTTACATTTAAACGTTATAAATATGTAGATGTAAACTTTCTCCCTTGTTTTCACCATCTTCTGCCATGGCATCCACCTCCTCCATGGTAACCACCCCACCCATGTCCGGCATAATGTGGTGGTCCATAACTCATATGATGCCTGCCGCCATGGTGATCACATCCATGAGATCTGCCACCACGTTTAGTACATTCCCTCCAACATATGCAGCACAACAGTAACTTCAACAGTTTGCCCATTATAGATTAATGTGTCCAAAAGTAACCAAAATCCAGCTGATAATTAACTCTATGGAATTACATAGAATAGTACGTTAACATGTACTTGTCTTTCTGGATATACTCAAGGTTATTTTCTTCCAATATGTTGAATTAGATACGTAAAAAAGTTTGATATTGTCACAGTCAAAAAATCAATTTGCAAAAGTGTATTGTGTTGCTGACTCTGGTCAATTAACCATACATTTCAACTGAACCCTTTACAAGTTAGCAGTGTAACTGTTCTGATGAACAATAGAACAATCCTTGTTAGAGCATGATCCAAGCTTTAAAATATATATATACTGTACAAAAAAATACGCATTAAATATATGTTCTGTGAGTTTTTAGCTGAAATCATGGTCAGTGTTGACGTCAAAACATTTATGTGTCATAGTTATCGAGACATGCGAAGCTGACTCAGTTATCTACGGGCATCATGTTTAACAAGTTGTGGTTAAAACAACAGTTTGAGTAATAAAAACAGGCAAGATCTGATATTTTTAGGATGGACACCCATTAAGTATTTATCACAGGTACAATAAACTTAGCAAAGATCTGTCAAAACTATGTAGAACATTCTGTTTTCCCTAAGTCCTTATTTCTTAAGTAAAACCAAATGAGCAACGGTAAAAAATAATTTGACCACAAACTTAATAAAAGCTTAATATTGTTCATGAAATTATATATTGAGGATTAAATCATTTTTTATTTGTGAGGGTTATATAGTCAGTCAAGATCAAGAAGGAAGACTACATAATGTATTGAATGTATAAAAATAATCAAACCACAAACACATACCATTAAAATACCTGCACAGATTATAAAGTAGTCTACATGGATTGATTGAATTGGTGTTTTTGTTTTATGGATATTTCACTTATATGATGGCAGTGTATTCCAACAATAATTGACACTGGCACACTGTTTATAAATATAATACATTTAATGAAGAATTTCTTGGGTTAAAACCAATGGAAAGTTTAGTATAAAATAAAATAAATTAAACAATTAACTGTATAACATCAGGTTACATCATATAAAGCATATGACAAAATGACAGATGGAGTATAATATAAATATAATAACCCAAAACCTAATATAAATTTGAGAAGTCCACAATTTTTAGCTTTATACACACCCTCTAATTTTAACATTATAAACATGCTAGGTAACACAACATTACCAAATTCTATATACTAGTAGTTTGATCCTTTTGATACAAAACATAAACTTTAAGTAAAGTGAATTAAAATATTTCTTGAAAAGATAACAAAAGGTGAAGGAACTCCCCCCTTCAAAACCATTGGCAACAGACAAAGACAATACAGAACAATCAAGACTCAAGGCACACAAAACAGAGACAACTGTTTGGCTTTTTGTTGCCTTTCAGTTCTGGGAGCTCCAGGGCCCTGTCTTACAATGCATGCATGCATAGCCTTAGCAAAATGAATAAGGCTAATTCCTCCATCTTAGCCCTACATCTCAACCCGTGGTGTAGGTTGGAAATTGATCCGCCACTATTGTCGGCCTCTCAAAACATATATATTATTTTTCTCAGATTTGTTTTGCATACAAAAGTCACAATAATAGAACTCCTTCTTACCTGATGTTTAAATAAAGTTTTATAGAGTCTCCCACCCCGAGTTGGCACATTTAAGTTATCTCCCTTTGCAATACTGTAAATCACCTCTAATTTCGACCATAATATGGCTACTTTAAAAGTTATTTTAAGGACTTAGATATGGCTCCTCTGAAACAAATTTATGTTTTCTGACAAATCCTGGTGTTTTCTAACTGAAAAATGTTTAATCTGCCTTCCAGGAACCATTTTAAAGTCCTTAAAATAACTTTTAAAGAAGCCATATCATGGATGAAATTTTAGGTGATTTAGGGTAATAAGATTGAAAACCGACAGAATAGAAATATTGCAAGCACTTGTAGGTAAAATAAACTAAACTAGTTAGTATTCTACAGTAGCTTGAGAGACAACAAGTACCTGTGCACATATAGGCCTCGCTTCTTGAAAAATGGTCAAGTACCTGTACTTAAATGATGTCAGTGGTAGATCATACATGTACAGGTAAATATGTTAGGACAGCGACCAGAGTCTGTCTTTTCAGTGATGGAGGTCCCCCCAATCAGCAGACAAGCATATATATATGTAGAATTATTGGTCATTCTTTAAATAGTATCATGGTATATGAAAAGAAATACACCAGTCCTTGTATAGAACTGTATATCTGAAATCAAGTCAAAGATGGTTTGTTTGTACTTATGTAGCAACTGTCATTTCGAATTGTATTAATAATCCATCACTAATTGTACCTACCACCACTAAATAAATATTCTGTATATAATTTTTCTCAACAGATTATCATTAGGCCACAAATTTCTCTCCAGATCCTTCAGAAGACCAATCCATTATTTTCCAAATGTCACTACTAGATGTAGACCTACATTTATAGCCTGGCTTAATATGGATATATGTTGATCACAACCTTGGCTTGTTCATCGGCTTCTATTTGGTCAAGTCTGTCACTCATATGTGGAAATAGGCATGATGAAAATGAGAAAAGTTTTAAAGATAGAAATGCTTCAACTAGCAATACGAGTTCTGTGTTGTCATTATCCTTGGTGAGCTTTAATATCCTTTGTTATTGATGTATTAATGATGCCCTCCATGATGGCCCCCATGATGTCCACCGCCATACCCGTGATGACCACCTCCATACCCATGATGACCACCGCCATAACCGTGATGGCCAATATAGCCAGCGTGTCCACCGCCATGGTGACCTCCGTAACCATGATTCTGGAAATAACCTCCGTGATGTCCACCATGATCCTCATAATGTCCATGATGGCGGGAATTGCCAAAGCGACTGCTCAGAAGAGTTCTTAACACTGACCCCATGTTACTTTCAGATTATCAATGAATCAGGCGGTTTTCAGCCTCTATCTTTTGTCAAACCGTACACACACAAATTAATCTGTTTTAAAGAATACTGTTGATTTTAACCTATAAACAATTTTATCTCAAAATATCTTTCATATTAACCTAAAGTGATGGTATCGGAGCTAAAAGGCTAGTGAAAACTGAAACCACAGAGAAAACTTCTTTTATACTAAACTGAGATGTCATTTAGAACAAAGGGAAAAAGTAACACATAAATACAAACTAACTATGTCACTGCTTTGTAAACTGTTTAATATCCATTAAAGGTAGAGTACCTAACACATGCTCATGTACAGCCGAGTGCAAAATGATTCACATTTTCTGTTTTTTTTCTCTACATGTAGTTCCCTATACTGAGGTTTTGCAGCTTTTCCGGTCAATTAGACACAAATATGTTTCTAAGATGATGATGATGATGAGTATATACATAAAACTTCTTCTATCTGTGTAGAATTACTGCCCAACCACTTTAAGAGTAAATGAAGTCAAAATAAGTTGTATGCCTATTTCATTTTGCATGTGACACATATAATGGCATCTTATGGTATGTATTTAGCTTACACCATGATCATATTGGAACATCTGTAGCATAGAAGTTTATGGGAATGGAATATTCTTTCTTTGGAATTAAAATTGACCAGATCAACAGCATTGCTCAACTCAACTACTTAATTCATTTAAAAGTACGAAAGTGGGCCAGGCTTCTATTTTATTATATTTTAAAAAAACGCCACTAGATTTCATTTAGCTAGTCATTCGATTGTATTTATTACACTTCACAGGTTTTTTCTCGGCCAGATATCATTTGTATACTGTGTGTTTTTTCAAGTACACTCAGTATTCATGTTTTTTTTCTTTCTGGTGAATAAAGTTAAATATTTCAATACATACAAGTAATTGCATTTCAAAAGTTAAATCACTCAAGCAAAAAAGTGATGTCAATTAAACTAGGAGCTGATAAATCAACTTTCAAGTTCTATTCATGCATGTACTTTCTAAAAGTGTAAGTGATAAGGACATTCATGAAAATATAAAAATTAAGGACAAATTTGCTTGTCTAAACAGTGGCTAAAACTATGGACTGTTGGCTAACAGGGGTAGATTTTATTGATGCTCTGTACTACTTATACAGTAAATAGTGTTTTCCTTCTAGTTCTGGCAGTAGTAATTGATCTTGTAATGATTTGTTTCTTTTATTGGGGTGTATTGTTGTACTCAAGGGCTTTTCACTTATATGATGATGGATTGTTCATTTCACACTGTTCCTTGCTTAAATAAGGCGAAAACCAAGAGGAAACCTTGTAAAACCACACCTCTGATTGCTGGAGGCACATCATGTGACTCAATCATATGCACGATGGTCGACAGACAGGCCCGAAACCAGGGCAAAAAAAAAAGCAAAACTTCCTGGCAATCTGGCATCAAACATAAAAAATTCTCGCCACTCACCCCTGGAAATTTTTTTTAAATTTCTCATGACCACTGATTTCTTGCTGGATCCTACATACTATGAATAAGGCTGATAGGGATGGCGGAGGCCAACTTGATCGCCTAGCCAATAATAGTGTAATCATATGTTATCCTTCTTTTCAAAAATAAACCACAATACTGTGGGTTTTTTTTCTCCATTATATTAATTTTTGACCTGGGGGATGTAAACTGCTCTCTCTGAGGTCCATGCTATTGCTGTATCGGATCCAACAAGTAGGATGATTTTGGTTGATATGCCCATCTAGTCCTGCTGGATGAGCAGCGCTTACCAGGCAGTGCATATCACACTACCCTGTTGGAAGCCGGCTTCTCAATCCGGATATACTACAATGACTAGCATACTATTTAACTTTCAAACTGTTTAGTTTACAAGGTTTCCACATTTACAATTAAATTCTTAGTACCTTTAATTCTTTAGTTTCCTATAAAATATCTTAGTAAGCTTTGAACAATTGTATTTTTCAAGTCGACGGCTGCTTACTTGTACGGGGGCCATTTTAAATTTGACAGGCTGTATGTTTTGCAGGTACTATCTTTGTTTTCAACTATTTGTGTCATAAAAGTATTGTGTTGTATTTAGGCTGCTTGATCGGCGAACTATTGGGCCTTCCAAAGTGTGCGGAGCAAAGCTTTATGGCATTTGCCTATTAATGAAAGAAAAAAAAAAGATTATTTAACTGTTTAGAACAGTAATATTTGGGTTTATTTCAATCAGCATTGCATCTGTCTCAAAACTCCAGAGCATGAACAAGACTGGATATAATCTTTTTATTAGCATTTTTGTTTAACAGCAGACAAATCTATCACTTGTATGGCATAACCAGGCCGCTAGGTGAGTATTTTTTCCACAACAAAACATGAATCTGGGAAAATATCAGTGACCGATATTAAAGCACTATTATTGGACTGAATTTTGTCAAATGTGGCTATGTCTGAGTCTGATCATCAATTCATCTCACAGCAGGTTTTGCAAGCACTTTTCTTTTTGTATGGTTATTTAACGAACGAGCCACGTATAAAATTTTGATAGGTGTTTATTGTTGCACGGTAACATGTATGCAACTAGAATGGTTGATAAGCATAAGGTATCACCCTGTATACACTACAGGCTGCAGCCAGCATGCGAGTCTGAATCCAGACATACTATTAAACTGCACTATGACTGACGCCAGAGCAGCGAGTTCTCAGTTGCCAATTTTGATGATCAGCAGTGTTTCTGAGACCACCTTCACTTGCAAACCTCATAAAACATCATGTCCAATAAGTTTTACTTTATATGTAATAAATTCAACTTTTCTTGGTTTGACATCGAGAGCCACCGAAATGTGTTTAAAATTTTATTTTTTGATGAATCTTTAGTAATTGGAAGGTTTGATTGATTGGTTTTTTACACCTTGATGATGTGTATTACACTTAAAGGACGGTGGAGGCAAGCACAGTTTTCTCTCTGCATTTATTCAAACTATATGATGGTGGTGTTTTCCAACACTAATTGACACTAGCTATTAAAGCACAACCATAAAATGTGAAGAAGTATAATTTTGATACTGTTAGAAAGCTAATATTCCTCCAGTGCTAATTAAAGACAGCATTGCTATATGTACACTCCAAACAAGCTGACCTTAGCCAGAGGCTCAGGGCAGTAGTTGGAATGTAATGCAGCTTTTTTAAACACATGAGATGATACAATGATATAGCTATGATTGGACTGTTAACAAATAAAGAGGGTTTCTATTAATATGTAAAGTACATGTTTTCATTATACAATTTATTTCAAGGGTAAAGGAAAATTATAATATGTAACCAATTATTGGACTTCAAATACTAGGACTCTTTAATAGTCCGTGACCATTGTGTCATCTTTCCAACCTTATTCAAACATTAAAATTAGTGTATTTCAACATACATGTTATGATGTATCTTATCTCAGTGCCCACTGTGCAATTGAATTAAAAAGTGTGTCACCTAAACTCACTCCATAGTATGCAAAGTATGAATCAATGCACATCTGCTATGTGTTTGTGTTAAATGAAAACAGGTCAAATATCCAATAAACAATATGACAGTCCATTCATAACCGAGATTTAATTATAAATAAAAACTGACAACCTTTGTGAAAGTGGGTACATGTAATAAAGCAGAAATATGGTCTAATATTTTGGGTTATTCAAAATAAATAATAGATGCGACAGATGCCACCCTGACAAAGGCCAAAAAGAAATTCAAAATGTAAACTTTTTATAAAATTGCCCCCATTATAACATAAGGTGCATGTAGGGCACATAGGCCTACATGTACATCCACATAAAAAACAACAACCGAATAACAAGTATTATCTTAATTTTATTATGGTTTTTAATGTTATCTACAGTACTGAAACAGTACGTCTTTGATGCTCACATGGTCAAATTGCATTTAGTATTACATACTAGTTTTAATTGTGTGCCGTTGCATGCATGTAACATTACTAATACTATGTTCCTAGTTCGTGTTTGCAGGTGAATACTAAATAAAATAATGAATGAATTTGAATAATACAATCCAAGGCGTCAAGGCGTACTGTTGTAATATATATTGCTGCCAACTGTGGGCTTCTTATACTAAATCTGTGTATGTTAAAATCAAA
>JAQQZZ010122809.1:0-11188 GCA_030265115.1 Mopalia vespertina
TTGCAGAGTAATATAAGGCAACATGGTTACAGGCTGCTGCACATTGCCGATTACTCGAGCTATGAGGGATAACTCCTCCTTGTTTGACTACAAATATGGCCCAAGTGTGACAAGGTGTGGAATAGAGTTTCACGTAGGACACACCTTGTCTAGAAAAGTTGAGTACAGAATGGCTAATGTATTGTTTGGTTGTAGCATGAACACAATGATCGTGTGAAAATGTATGTTTCAAGAATATTCTCTTTTGCAAGTTTTTTTTTCTGCGTTCAATAGTGAAATTTTTATCAGAAGTGGTCAAGATTTCGTTGTCTAGTCCTGTCACTTTCTAAACTATAATCGATTCTACGTCCGGGCCATTTTGTTGTGCACTTTTTTTTTCATTTGCTGTCAGATCTGTGGAAAACGTCGCCCCAAATATTGGCCGAAATTAATGCGCGATGTCCTGGCATGACGTACGAGAGTTGTCTTAGTCTCGTCCACTATAGAAACTTTCGCGAGAATACGATTGGTCCAATCATTGCCATTGTCATCTGGTATGGTTTCTTTCACCAATTGGGCTGTTACGCCATCAAATTAGTGAACTATTCACAGTTACGATGTAGAACCCAATTGAAAAAATAACCAGTGGAAAGGCGCAGCCAACAACTAGTTCTGTTTTCCCTACAACCTAATGTGTTTCATAGCTTACATCACATTTAAATGTAAAGCTATTCCTTTTCATATACCACTTAACGTAAATAGATATCGTGGCATGGGCCTTATTTGATCATGTCGATTGTTAAAACAAATTTTATAGTACTATTAAATTTAAAAATCTAACTACTGACGCGGGCTGTTTCGGCTTTATCAAACAAGGTCAATTAATTTTGGTTTTAGGAAAGGATTTAAATATATGTAGTTTAAAACTGTCATAATTTGTAAGCCGCGCGTTTGTCCAAGATTATTATATACGGCCAGTATTTTGCTATTTGGCTACAAAACGGTATCTGCTATTTGGCTGGTGACAACCAGCTTGATTACATCTTTTGCCTAGTCTTTGGTCTAAAAAAAAAATTAAATGGGAACAAACATGTCTGTTTTGGAGATATTTTAGGTTTAACCTATATCGACAGTTTGTTTGCACCCGCAGGGATTCATAGACGTCCAATTTAACTACCCTAAATGGTAGTTTAGCTGGAGAATAAACTCAATTTGAGACATCATTTTAATGCATCATTTTTAAAGAACTCAATTCAGACTCCATTTCCAATGTTGAAGTATGATAAAAATAAATAGATGGGCGTTAAAAAATGAAAACAATTCAATATGACACTAAAAAAACTGAATTTTGTTCAGTAAAAAACTCAATATTTGAACGTCTATGAACCCCTGACCCGAAGCGTGACCGCTTAGTACACAGTCCAAAAACCGGTGTCTTCGTATTGAAGAGTTACCAAAACTGCATACACTGGTACTTTTTTCTTTTTATCAAAATTTACCAAAACCATGATCCCGTGACCATTTCATTTCTATTTTTCGGCAAGTTTGGTCACCCTGTATTTTAAAAAAAAGTCTTTCGTGTATTTTATGTTTTCATGAATTATAAATAGATACTTTTTTATTTCTGTGTTCATATGCATGTAAGATACCAACCAAATACAATTTTTTAAAAACCAAACAATACAAAGCTAGTTGCATGAACTGTTTTACGGACTATGTAGCCTTTTTTCTTGGCGCAGCTTGTATAAAGTCCATCTACGTGTTGTGCATGTCTATATTACTCGCGGTAGTTCGATACGGATTATATATTCTATAGACTTCTATCACTTCGCCGGCATATTGTTGATGTTTTGTCGTGTTTGAATAAAGCACCCGACGAGCTGGTTAATAAATCATTTATATAATTTCCTATGTGAATTGCCTATATATATTCCTTAACTGTTTAGCTTTATGAATTTTAAGGCACACAGCAACTCAAATCATGCGCAAATAAGCCTTTTCATCAACTTATCTGAAAGCCAAAAAGAACAAACCAACATGTTTTTTTTATATTTGTTATCCAACTACATGTTTAATACACCACGCATGCACGTATGTCCAAAACTATATAAAAACTAAAAAGAAAAATACTAGTCCCTCATCTACCGCTCCTTATAGCAGCCTGTATGTCTATTAAATTATGGCTTTTTACTATAATGGAGAAGGTCTTTTGAACTCCATTTCAGTGGCCTGTGAACTAAACCCATCCGTCAACTGTAAAAGGAATTAAGTGGGCCGTATCCAGTCATTGTCTGCTCCTTGTCGGATACAATTATTGTGGCGTAAAACGGAGACAGTCCAAATGCTCTGAAATTGCATTGGGCAAAGATATCAAATATTTATGTCACAAACCCGGTTCTGTATTCTGCCCACATTGTATTGATGTCTATTATGACAATGACCTTTTAGTTCCCATTATTTTGTCACCAGAATTAGACTAGTTATCATTTGGTACAATAGTATAAGGTAGAATATACAATTGTATATAGTATGTATACATATAGCCTATATACGACAATCTTTGCTTTGGTCTGATGAATATTAGCAACGGAGACGCTATAAGTACGCGTAGGACATGATAGATTCAGATTGTCCGGGAATGCTCTTGTTGCCATCTGAGACATAAATGTATGTTCAGTCTCCTTAATTATTATGTGCGAATCTATCACAATTTATCTAAAAACGTATAGGCATAAAAGCATGTGCTCATAAACATTGACTTACCCGTTATTAGATTAAATATGACAGCATTTCAATTTTACACAATAGGCCAAGCCCCATGCAGAGAATCGATGTATGTTTCTTCTATATGTTTTTATATATTCATTTTAAAATTACAAACTTTACATAATTGAGCAACTGAGCTAGGTGCATGGACTTGTTCTCTTTGGTTTATGCAATCTAATACCAATTGGTCAGAGACTGGTCGATATACTTTTTGATATATTTTTCCGGCTCAAAAACTGAAGAAAGGTCTCGAAGTATTTGATTAGCAGATTTGAAACCTAACATGTTCGTACTTACCTGTTAAAGGGTATATGTCGATAATATATTATACAAGAATGCTAAGGAAATTTAATCTTCCCATAGTAGAATCTCAACTGAAGCATTCTTTTCCTCTGTGAGGTCCAACGAAATAAATAAGCGAATAAATTATCAATTATAGTCCAATAGACAGTATATAGCAGACGAAAACGGTTCGTTTGACGTAAGGTCTAGTACTGGCCTGCAGTTTCATCGGTCCAAACTATTACATTAAGGTAATGAAGGCACCAAATTCTAGTCGTCTGCAGTTTCTCTATAGTCTATGGTTTCGCATTTTAAATCTTTCAACTGTGTACAGTTTTAGTGATCCAAAGTTAACCATTAAGCCTGCAGTTTTCCGAAGCTTCTGATCATGTCTGTGGTTTCACCGATATCCTATAACTCTCAAGAGGGGCGGGGAAGTTAATCGTCTGAGAATTCCTTCCACATATACACACGTGCCATTAAAAGACTAAACGAATTTTGATTAGATGATTTGGATAAAAACGTTTTCACCACTGTAAGAAAGGTTTTCTTCAAGGTGGAAAATAAACTTTTTTTTTAGTTTGCGAAAATGTTTTCATCCATGGGTGGAAACTAAAAAAAGGATCTCTAGAAAGTTTGTCAATTGAGGTGAAAATATGGAACGTTGCATGGCGTTTCGGGTGAAAACATTTCCACCTATATTGTATCGTGAACATCTTCCGAAGTGAAAACGTTTTCAGCTGTATAGGTGGAAACTAAAACAAAGTTTACAACCTAAATGGAACTTTAAATTGATACTCGAGCATTAAAAATCAAGTCTACAACTGAAAATGTGTCCATAACTAATCATCTTTAGTCGTCTATGAGCCACCGTGCAGAAACCCGAACAATTAACTTCCGTATACTGTTTAACCTTCCCGGTACTTCTCGTTCACGTCTGTAAGCCTATATACGATTTTGTAGCATATTTCGGCGTTGCAGAGTTTTCACTGTTTTACAATAAACAATTTACAACACTGTATGAAAACGAAGATACTGTATATGTATATCTCAACATGATTTGAGAGAATATTGGTCCGGCTAAAGTTTTTTACATGCTAGACACGTTTTGAAAAGCAGGTCAAAAAGCTTTACCACTAAAGTGGCTATTTTGAACAATAGGGCCTACCGTGAAATACAATATCAATGATAATTTTAGATGCGAATACGTATCTTATATAGACTATATAGTATATAGATTATGATAATTTAAGCATTGGGTTTGACTATTGTTAGAGAACTGTAGATTGGTTGTGTAATAAAATACATAATTTTATACCGCCGTTGTGTATAAGTGTATTTGTGAGTTTTAACATTCATAATTCTGTATCTAACTATTTAATTTTCCTCTAAAGACAACGTAACACACATATGGTGCATTCCAGACACTTTCGTTATAGGTGAGCGCAATTATTTTATTTCAGAAAATATAAAGTTTCGTGTGGTTGAATAAATCACTGTTATGTCCTAACCAAAGACCAAATGCTAGCTAACTATTATGTATGAACGTCACGTATTGTATTTTAGTTGGAAGTATTTATACCAAGTCGATTTCTTTTGACTGTACAAAACACGTAGTCAATTTGTCGGAATATCGTGGCTTTTTGTGTATTCAGTGATTACTTTTTTTACTAGAACAAAAAAACTTTACGCTTTAATGTTTGTTACAACAGATACCAACAGCTGACGTTCTAAGCAGTTTTATGTCAGTTTTCACGCTGTCGGGTTGTACAATTTTCTTCACCGTCAATTCGCCGACTTTCAATTCAATTCGTAGCTGGTAGGTTAAAATTGTGTTAAAATTGGATAACATCTCAGTGTAGCAGTGGAACTCCTTCAAAAAGAATAAGCGGCTATCTGAGGCCAGTTAAGTCTTTGTTTATGTCACAGAATACGGTATTTCTGGCGGAGAGAGTAGCTGATGAATGATTGTTGTTTGGCCTCGGGTCAAGACTCCCAGTCGGCGCTGATCTTGTACAATTACAGGCGAGGAGCCTCTGGTACTTTTGTAAGTCGAGAGGCCGGTGTGTTGCTCACAGTTAGTGTGATTTTCGGGACGTATAGACGCAGAGTGAACTGTCGGCTCGAGGACTCGCTCGCCCTGTAGTACTTCAGATAGCGTCAGTCTTACCCTACTCAACCAGCTCTTACAACCAGTGGCAGTCTTTCTGAACGTTATAGTGATAAAGTGACAACTATACTACAACTATTGTGCAAACAGATTTTTAAAAAAAAGTTTTAATTGGAAAGTTTCGATATCGAAGTAGACGTGTTTTATATACCTGAGAGGCGTGGAGAGTGATGTCACTACACTGAGGGACATTGCGAGATGGAGGCGAATAAAAAAGGGTGCTCGGAGAGGACTCCAAATTTAAGTCCTCGGACCAAAGTTATTCTCTGTTTGTTTTCTTGTATTGGTGTAATAGTTCTTGGTTTATTATGTGCTTTTACAACTTGGACATTACTGAATTACCACCAACAAGTGGGCAGTTTACAGTCCAGAATTTACCAGTTGGAAGCAGAGTGGTCAACGATAAACAAACTCATTGACACACGAGTGAATGAAAAAGTTAAAGAACTTTTCAAAGATGTAAGTCAATCTAATTCTGATCGAGTATGCAACTTTCATAATTTTCAACTTTTCAAGATTTATATTGTTTAATTTACTTATTTTATTTTCATTCTGATGATAGGTCTTACTACAAGGTTGAAGATTGAATTTTCAATTCGTTAAATGAATATTATTCTGTCTTGTTCATAATAGTAGTAAATAAACTGTATTGTTAAAATCTGCATAGTGTTTTCGTGTTCACTATGTCTACTGAAGTTAAGAAGTAAATAGATTAAAAAAATAATAATAGAGTTGTCCCTATCTTATGTATTTTATGTAATATTATTTTTTTTTATATATCTTTTAATTTGATTTCATTTTCATTGATTCATGGGTATCTGTCACTCACAAAATAAACATTAACACATTTTAATTTTTTCAAAATAACATTTTATTTACTATTCAACATTAACAAGCCAGGTGACTGTATTCACAACCTTTCATATAGATGACATTTAATTACCCATTTTAAACAATGAGGATTTTAACTCAAAATGAAGACTTAGAAAGTCCAAGCTAAATGTGTGCACCACACATGTCTTTGAGCTTCCTATCTGATCAGGTGAGATACAATAACTATTGGAACTCAAGCAGCTTTTATCAATTTTTTTTTTTTACTGTTATTCACTTAATTTATTTTCAAATTTGTTTTTAATTTAATTTTAGACATTACCATCAGAATCTCAACATGTGCGAAGAAGAGCGACTCGAGTTGTTCGCCAATCTGGATGTAACTGTCCGCCAGGTATGTCTTTATCACATATATGTTTCTCTGTACTATTAATATGATTTTATTGTAGAGAAAGACAGTTTTGCTTGCCTTTACTGGGATTTGAACTCTGATCTCAGGCTACCAAGGCCAGTGCTCTAACTGACTGAGCTACAAGGGCTTCTAGCAAAATGTCCAAACATTTCCATCAAAGTAAAAGCAGCAGTTCATATATATACATATGTATCAGTATTGTTGTGGGTGGTTGGAGGAAGCTTCTTGTTGTCCAAATGCTCTCAGATTAATGGTCAATGCAGAGACGATCTGTTTGTTTCTATTGTGTCTTGTGATTGTCACATCTAAGCATTGTACCAACTGACGAGTGTCCTTGGGGGTTTTGGAGATGTAGAGATCATTGATTCTGTTGATCAAAGCCTTCTGGCAAATGTTTCACTTGTTGAAAACAGTTTTAAGGTTATACTTAGTCAATTACATATCTTACATTTTGCTTTAGAATTATCCTCTTGTCAACTCTGTTTTGTACATTGGATATTCTTCCTATTTGAGACATGTTAATCTATCACCTGATTGAGGTTAAATCATTAAGAGGAGTTCGAGCACCAATTGTTATTCCCCTCTAAATTACCCCCCTAGTTCAGAAGTGATCTGTAACAAAAGTGGCAGGATCAGTGACTGATTTCTTGAACCATTTCTCTACATAACTTGTCGTGTGGTTGATGCTGCAGTTATAGTCCAGAAATATATCTGAATGTCCTTTCTCTGCACAGATGTTGGGGAACAACTTTTTAATGAGGTGTTCATGCCCATTTTCGACCAATTGTTTGTAAGTTTTAAGAAACATTTGCATTTTCCATTTCCATTTTCAGCACTTTTTTCATAATGTTTTATAAATGGATTGAACTGAATGTTTTTTATACATCTTAGATGAATATACTTGTACAAACATATATTAAAACTGGTGAGAATAAAACCAGTGCTGGCTTGTTTTATCCTTAAAGTGTAATATAAACAGTTACTAGATGTATGAAATCTGGTGACATTTTTACTAATATTAGTGCAAAGTGACTGCTATGAGTTAACCACCCAAAATATAATAAAATGTAGGCCTGATTCACTTTAACACTTTCTCATGTAAACATACAGATCCAAGTTTGAGTTTTGTACAGTTTGTTAATTTTAAGAAATTTTATGACCTGTTTGACTGTTAAAGTCAGAAAGATATTAGTTTTCAGCACAGCTTGGAACGGTACCATGCTAGGGATCTTTAGAATTCATGGAAGTTGACATGAATTGTTTAAGTGTCTCCATTCCTTGGATAGTTCTGCCTTCCTTCTGTGACTATTGGAGACAACTCTCGTTAGGTTATCTGATCTCTTTCCAACCAAGGACTTTGGGAGCTTTCAGAGATAAGTGTAAGATATCAGGCTGACATTTGTGTTCAGCATGGCCAAATTCTCCTGGTGCTCTATGGCTATCCCTTGGTCCTGCACCCCGCTGATACTTCAATAAACAAAGACAGAGCTAAGGACCGAGACGAATGTATCTGAAGCCACTCTACCGGTGTAAATTCCTTCATGATCAGTTGTTACTGGGAATTTGAGATGCTAAAAAGTTTTCTAAGGATCCTTAACTATCTATACTTTATCCCGTTTAGCACATGGGAAACATTTATTTCCACCAAAGAGCTTAACATAAAACACAATTAATTAGAGCAACACAATATCCTCATTTTGACTTATTTTAGAGTTTTATATGCCAACTTTAGAAGACTTTTCTCAGGCCTGTATTTTAGTTTCTCTCATATTATTTCCTGCATTATCTTTTACTGTAGCACTCCTGATTATGAAATATAAAAATTAGTGTGTCCATGTTTACCCATGTGTCTTGCATATTGTCTAAATCTCTTCAGTAGATTGAAGGGATGCTTATTTATCACGCCTGCATTTTATACAATGCTGTGTACATTATTTGTAATATAATAACCGGAATTGCTTAAAGAATTCTTAAAAAAAATACCATCAATATTTTATTAAAAAAAAGGGATGAAATTTCATTGATTCTACATAAAAAGGCTAAAGATGAGTAAAGTACTAATACAGGTGATTTATACATACTTTTGGAACTGAAGTGTTATAAGTGTTCAAAGTAAGGGGATGTTAATTGCAATACATATAAGTTTCTGACCACCCAATTGACTATAGTAACTGAGACATGCTGGAGGAGCAGGAGAGACAAGATGTTGTATCTGTCATCACTCTCCTATAGAAACACAGATCCCCCAAACCATTCAACCATCTTTGGCATGCATACAAGAGGGAGGAGATTGGCCAGTAGCCCGTAGAGGAGGCCAGGTGGCAGAGAGGGGTGAATAGTGATGGTGCTGCCTAAAGTTCAGTCTGCCATCCTGTCTATCTAAGGGGGCTATCATCCAGTGCTCACATCACACAGATCATCTGGTCCCTGTTGTGACAATAGGTCCACTTAACTCTTTTCATCAATGGCTACTTGTAAAAATGTTTGTCTTTGGAAGGGGATCTGACTTGGAGCAGGCCTTTCTCTCTCTTGTAAAGTTCTGACATACACACATGAGGTCGAGGATCAAGACCAATTCCAGATATCTCACTCACATATTTCTTGGAAGTTTCCAGCCAAGTTTGGATCCACTTCAATTTGGATTTCAACTATCTAAACTAGAGTTAATTGAAAGGATGTAAAGGAGGAGGTTTTTCCAGATTAGTAGAATTCAGCTGAAACCTAAAGTCCTTCAGTTATATGTATATTTTTTTATTATATATCAATATTCACCTCCATCAAATTGACTCTGTTCAGTAGACCACCCTCCCCTCCCATTAATCCATTGCTTGATAGGTAGTTGAATTATGGAAAGTTAATAAAATTGTCAATTGCCATCTTACATTACCAAATATACTGTGCATTTATTTTTAATTTCAAAGAAATTTTGAATCTTACCACGAGTGCCCCAAAAACTAGCAGACTGGATCATTTTTATGGCATTTTCCTAAAAAAATTATTGCATTAAAATTGATAAAATAGAATAGTCTTGTTTCTACAACAACATTCTGTCCTTTTGCCCAGTAGTTTTGGATATTTAATTACAGTTGAAATTAAACCCAACTGTCTTTAAGAGAAAAAAAAAACTTACTGGTACATTTGCATTTATTTTATTTGTTTTAAGTTTTCACAACTACATTCTTGACTCCCGTTGACTGTAGTCATGGAGTGTTAACATCAAGTAAGAGTGATGGTGCAGAATAATTTGGGGAGTTTATTTTAGGCAGAGTTGTACATAGCTGGCCTATCTCTGTGAGTGTTGGGTCTTTGGTTACTACCTAACTTAGAGGGTTATCTTAATGCTGTGAACAAAGGTTTCAGTTGGATTGCGCAGTGAATTAGTCAATGATCATGGAGAGTAGACAGTCTGTGTCAAGTCATTAGTCTTTGGAAATGAGGTGCCGACATTGCTGTCTCTTTTCCACATATTTATATCCTAAGTCTCCAGTCCTTTAAGATAATATTATCACTTATTTGAGGTTATAAGTTAGTTGTTTTTTTATGAATAAAATGAATTTGAGAATGTTATATCTGTCTTTAAGGATCAGTTGGTGTTATATTTGTATAAATTTGTAATATGCATTTATCATCATTTATGTCACAGGCCCCTCTTATTGTTCACAGCTGTATGAAATCAATCTTATTGGATTAAACTTATTCTGTTATTTAGCTTTACTTACTATACATGATTAGTACATGCATTAGTTATTTAGTGACCTATTTTATTGAAGAGTGAAGAAACTGTACAGGTAATTGTGTTAGTATTCAGTGAACAGGTAGATGATGTTTAGTCTATCAGTGTGAAATGGAAATACATCCTGTTCATAGGAATGTAGAGGAACAAGTGTATACAGAGAAATATTAAGTTGTTAAAACTGGTATTTCTCTGTGAGGTGAAAAAAAAAGACATGATGTGAAAAGAAATTGTGATTTTTCAAACTGAACCAGCATGTTGTTTTAGCCCAGGTGTGAATGGTTTGTATGGAGCAGGACATACACACTTCAAAGTTCCCCAACTCCTCCAACTACAGCCATATGCTCAAGGGGGACCTGGGCTCATGACCACCAAAAAAAATAAAAAAATTAGAAAGAAAGGTGCTCCCTTTTATATGAGAATAGTTTCTGACATGGTCCCTTTAATGGTTTGGTATCTAGTATGGTTGGGTTAACATGGAGAGGATGTAAAGTTGATTTAAATGTGTCTGTGTTATGTAATGTTAACTAGGGTTTCTCCACATAAGGGCCTGTTTAATTTCACCCAGTAGACATCTGTACATCTTGTTTTATAGTCTTCCACTCAATCATTTCATTGCTACTGTACTGCACTGTTCAGTACTTCAGTATTATAAACCCGTGTTTAACTTAAAGACACTGGTATTGGTAATTGTTAAGATAATGTAGATCGTTAGATTGTCGAGCCAATAAGAAGCAAACATTTAGTTTTCTGTTCATAAGGATTTTCTGTTTAAACACGAACAAAAGTTAAGAAAACTGGTAAAAATGTAGATTTAAGGTCCACCTTTTTTTATTTTGACTAATTACAGTAGTAAGTAGGTGGTTTCCTCCTGTTAAACCAATATGTATTTACTCCTGTTTTAGTGGATTCCTCCTGTTAAACCAATATGTATTTACTCATGTTTTAGTGGATTCCTCCTGTTAAACCAATATGTATTTACTCCTGGTTTAGTGGATTCCTCCTGTTAAACCAA